>CM033279.1:5966431-6271431 GCA_019343175.1 Oedothorax gibbosus
TATAATCGTTCAGTCCGTCTGTCTGTGTCTGACTGTCCGTCCGTCTGTCTGTCCGTCACCCATTTTCATAGCCCGAACTAAAAATGCTACGGACAAGTGTGATACGTCAAAAAATTCAGCGCATCAAAATTAGAATACATTGAACATTTCAGAAAAAAATTCGAACTCGAAGTACTTCAACTATTTAAAAAAAACTGCAAAATTGAATGCTCATTTAAAAAGCATAGGAAGCCATTTTTATTAGAATTTAATCACCATTGCCATTCGCAACAATCGCTCGAGAAACTTTAATTCTTTTATACAATAAATTAAAATAATTTTTTTTTGCGACATCGATCAGTTTGAAATGACGTCAAATATATTTCACTACGAGATTCTTTGTACGTTGATATGAAATGTTTTAATTCTATTTAAAAGCGAGGAATATTACATATTTATTCCTTGAAATATAAATTAATTTTTGCAAACGATAAGTAATAATTATTGAATTTTCGAAATAAAATAAATGAAACTAGCCAAATTTAGCATGTAAATGTTTAATATAGAATATTAATGCTGTGTTTGTCGCCTTTTTACCTGTTAAACACAACTGTTATGTGGAAGCGGGTTAAGTGACAGATTCTGTTACAAACCTACTTGTTTTAGAATCAGCTTCCTCCAAAATGAGCTTTTATTACAATATTCGTATAAATATATAAAAAGGAATAATTAATGATGTTAAGGCCACCCGAAATTCCGCAGAAACTCCTATACTTCCCATGTTAAAAAATCTCTTTTTTGATGTACCTTTTCTCGGGACTTATTATAGCCACATACATAAAGTTTGTGTCTATGTATGCGTCAAACACTCCTACATACACTAAAGCTTGGATTTAGTAATAGGTGTCTTTTTGAATAGGTTCCTACAAAAGATGCTATAAATATTTAAGTTTTCAACATATCATTTAAATCAGGGTTGGGGTTTTCCCGTCCAAAACTAATATTTCCCATCCCAGTGGGAAAAACTGGTAAATACCGGGAAATTTTGGTAAATACCGGGAAAAACTGGGAAATCTTTCTTTTAGAAAAAAACAAGAAAATACCATTCTTTCTTGGATATACCCTATCTAGGAAATTCCTTTTGATTAAAAAGTTTTATAAGAGTAAACATCAGTTTTTCTGTTTTGTTTACATCTTAATTTTTGTATTCTTGCTGCGATTGCAATTATGCCACTGTCTGGGTGGAGGATCCCTTAATGCTTTTTGTTCCCTATCATCCCCACTATAGCCATTGTAGTTTGCCAAAGCCTAATAAAGTCGTTAATTATTTTTTAGATTTAGTAGCCATAACTCAAGAATTATTTACCCTATACAATATTGTAATGAATATTAACCACAGACAATATTCTAAGATTTATTTATGTTTAGGCAAATGGGAACGCTCAAATAATAATAAACAAGAGTATATGATTATTATGTTACCATAAATGCAAAATAAGATTATTTGTCTATTTTTAAAAATATTAAGGCCATGATAAATATTTATTAAAAATTCAAAATTAAAATTATTTTAATTCGTCCCATTTAATGACATTTAGTAATTGTTTCAATTATTGTGTTTTTCAAAAGTGGGAAAAACATAATTTTTCCCAGGACGGTCAATACCGGTTTTTACCATGGTTTTTACCATGGTAAAAATTTAAAAGGGCTTTGATTTAAATAGAGCTTTAAAGTATAGCTACGAAAAAACCGAGTTAATCTGAAATCTTTTTTTTATCCAACTTAGCATTTAATGGTCATAAAAAATTTATTATTTTCTTCTTTCAGGCAATCCTATGAAATGCCATTGCAAAATGCTATGGCTGGCTAAAAAGAGAGGGCCTCACATATTCACTGGGAATTGCTTCGCCCCTAAACACCAATACGGCAAACCACTGAAAAATCTGGAGGCCAGAGACTTCCACTGTTTCAAAACGAAACTGCATCCAAAAGAAAACATGCTATTGCCCCATTCTTAACGAGAAACTAAGCACGTTTGCCTAGTTGTTTATTTCTTCTTTCAGGCAATCCTATGAAATGCCATTGCAAAATGCTATGGCTGGCTAAAAAGAGAGGGCCTCACATATTCACTGGGAATTGCTTCGCCCCTAAACACCAATACGGCAAACCACTGAAAAATCTGGAGGCCAGAGACTTCCACTGTTTCAAAACGAAACTGCATCCAAAAGAAAACATGCTATTGCCCCATTCTTAACGAGAAACTAAGCACGTTTGTCTAGTTGTTTATTTCTTCTTTCAGGCAATCCTATGAAATGCCATTGCAAAATGCTATGGCTGGCTAAAAAGAGAGGGCCTCACATATTCACTGGGAATTGCTTCGCCCCTAAACACCAATACGGCAAACCACTGAAAAATCTGGAGGCCAGAGACTTCCACTGTTTCCAACGAAACTGCATCCAAAAGAAAACATGCTATTGCCCCATTCTTAACGAGAAACTAAGCACGTTTGCCTAGTTGTTTATTTCTTCTTTCAGGCAATCCTATGAAATGCCATTGCAAAATGCTATGGCTGGCTAAAAAGAGAGGGCCTCACATATTCACTGGGAATTGCTTCGCCCCTAAACACCAATACGGCAAACCACTGAAAAATCTGGAGGCCAGAGACTTCCACTGTTTCAAAACGAAACTGCATCCAAAAGAAAACATGCTATTGCCCCATTCTTAACGAGAAACTAAGCACGTTTGCCTAGTTGTTTATTTCTTCTTTCAGGCAATCCTATGAAATGCCATTGCAAAATGCTATGGCTGGCTAAAAAGAGAGGGCCTCACATATTCACTGGGAATTGCTTCGCCCCTAAACACCAATACGGCAAACCACTGAAAAATCTGGAGGCCAGAGACTTCCACTGTTTCAAAACGAAACTGCATCCAAAAGAAAACATGCTATTGCCCCATTCTTAACGAGAAACTAAGCACGTTTGCCTAGTTGTTTATTTCTTCTTTCAGGCAATCCTATGAAATGCCATTGCAAAATGCTATGGCTGGCTAAAAAGAGAGGGCCTCACATATTCACTGGGAATTGCTTCGCCCCTAAACACCAATACGGCAAACCACTGAAAAATCTGGAGGCCAGAGACTTCCACTGTTTCAAAACGAAACTGCATCCAAAAGAAAACATGCTATTGCCCCATTCTTAACGAGAAACTAAGCACGTTTGGCTAGTTGTTTATTTCTTCTTTCAGGCAATCCTATGAAATGCCATTGCAAAATGCTATGGCTGGCTAAAAAGAGAGGGCCTCACATATTCACTGGGAATTGCTTCGCCCCTAAACACCAATACGGCAAACCACTGAAAAATCTGGAGGCCAGAGACTTCCACTGTTTCAAAACGAAACTGCATCCAAAAGAAAACATGCTATTGCCCCATTCTTAACGAGAAACTAAGCACGTTTGCCTAGTTGTTTATTTCTTCTTTCAGGCAATCCTATGAAATGCCATTGCAAAATGCTATGGCTGGCTAAAAAGAGAGGGCCTCACATATTCACTGGGAATTGCTTCGCCCCTAAACACCAATACGGCAAACCACTGAAAAATCTGGAGGCCAGAGACTTCCACTGTTTCCAAACGAAACTGCATCCAAAAGAAAACATGCTATTGCCCCATTCTTAACGAGAAACTGAAACTAACGAACGCACGTTTGCCTAGTTGTTTTAAAGGAACAAATTTGATTTAACTTTTAGTTTTATGCGCGGTCGTCTGACTGACCGAAATCAAATTGATGAAATGAATGTGTTTTAGCATCGCTTCAAATTGGGTTGTTCATCATCAGTGTTGTTGGAAAACTTTGATTTAGATGATATTCTGAATTATGCGGAGAAATTAAGCTAAATTGTGAGATAGCCATTTTACGTGATTCAAGAACCGAGAAAATTTCAAGCTCTACCGAAAGAAAAGTTTGTACACACAACATTCGTTTTAGTAGGATAAGAGAATATTGTATTTTCCCAAACAACTAATTCCAGATAATCCAAGACTGAAAACAATACAGCTGGAACTGTTGCCACTCAAGACGCGAAACATGCCCATTGCATGTCAAAGAGTAGAATATAAGAGAAAATATTTTTTCAGTTTAATTGGAAATTACGACCCTAAATGTTAAAAAGTTGGAGAGTCTAGTACATAGGAGATTTTCCCGCTGGGCTTTTTTCTTTTGATTTATTATTAAATTTAGACATTTTAATGGAAATTTCAGTGTGGGTATGATGACTTTGGCAGATAGTGACTAATTTAGTTTTCTTATTCTGTCTTGTACTGGTCTTTCATTTAGATAAATCAATATGAACAAACAATTTGACTTATGTCGAGGAAACATGATTACGCGGAATAATTGGTTGGTCATGAGGCAGCCAACAATGAGGAATTAAACATTGGTAAATTGAGAAAAAAAATCTGGTGTTTTTACGAGTTTGAGAATGAAGAAGCTACCCATTGCAATTTCTTACCTTTTTGACTAAATGTTGAACCGACTGAACACACTTCTCAATATGCCAGAATGAAGGAAAAAATAAATTGGACACTATCAAATGGTTAGACTTTAACTACTACTATGTTGATTATAATTTGTAAATATCAGGAAAATGGATAGTGATAAAAAAATTTTTAATATTATGTAAATATATTCATAAATATACTGTACACACACACACACAAATGTATATAAATCTTGTTCATTGCACTCTCAAACAGTTTTCCTTCCATTAACGGAAATTTTACTTGCAACTTTACTGCCTGAACATTTCTTTGAATTGAAGCCAAATTCGTTTTGAAGCCATGTTCATTTTTAAAATTAGTGTAAAAAGATGAGTTTTTCTGATGTGTAAAGTTTTAATATTGATTATTACTCACTGATTCATGTAGATATTCTAATTCTTTTATTGAGTTATCAATTTAAGCTTAACTTGTTTGAAGATGTAGCTATCGAAGAGTTAAAAAATAAAACTTATTACTTATTTCTTGCAAATAAATTTAGTGTTGCAAATAAATTTAAATATTTTTGGGCTATTAGTTTTAAAATATCTGTGTATTGAAAAAAAAAGTTTTTGTGTGAATGTGTATGCATAAAATGCTAGTTTTTATTTTTAACTATCAGCGTTTTGACAGATTTAGAATTTATTGTTCAGTATGCATATGATGACAATGTGGTTTTTAAAACAGACGCCATAGTTAAAAATGTTGAAAAACATTTACTAAAATTTTATTGTTAGTAAAATTATCTTTTTTTCAGGTATGTTTTGAATAAGTTTGTAAATATATCGTGTTATTGTTTGTATAAAATAACAAGAAATTCTAAAAGATCTAGAGTAGCCTACTTTCATGATACTTTAAATACTCACTGTTTATACTCACTGTTTTTACAAGAAAAACAAGTAGGTTTGTAACAGTAACTGTGTCACCTAGAACAGCTTCAATACAGGGTTTATACACCTTAGAAAAAAATCGTAATTGTTGCAATTTAAACTTTTAAAAGCCACAATTGGCTGTTTTCATTAAATTTCCTTCACAAATTCAATTAATATTCTCTCTCATTTGATAAATTTATTTGAAGTTAAAAAAAATATTCACATAAAACTGCTTGCTCTAAAAATGCAAGAAAAAGGTCCAATCCTAGTATCTATTTATTCTATTTTAAAAATGTCGCCAACTCCTCAACGACGCAAGATTCTTATTCTTAATAAGTATCAACATAAAAATTTGTAGAACCCGATAATTCCAAAATATTTAGATAGCCCTCGTGTAGCTCTAGTGCGACGATAATTCAAAACCAAACCAAACCAAGCCAAAATATTTAGTAATAACAAAAAACGAAAAACTACAAAATGCAAACTTTATGGCGCTCCTAAATTGTCACCGGGGCCCGGGTGGCCGAGTGGTTAAGATAGCTGCCTCCGCTAACAGTCTGCGCACTGTACCGGGTGCGGGTTCGATTCCCGCCTTTGCCCTGGGTGTAATTTCTCTCTCTGTGACAGTAAAAATGCTTTCTGTGTCTGTCTTACTTGACGAAGGTTTATAAGCGGGTCTCTGATCAAGCACACAAGCCCGAATATATATGTATCAACCCTACCCTACCCTTGTCACCAAATGTCGCCGGAACGGATACAAGAATTTAACTTAAGGAATCTTATCATAACATCATTTTAGTTTATATTTTTAATTTTCGAACAATTTTTTATATTGTTAGAAAAAACATTTCAAAAACACGCAAACTATCTATGGAAGGTGTGATTGTAAATACTGCCAGCAAATCAAAAATTGCACAAATAAATACCATAGTGCGTTATATAATCATGCATTAATAAACTAATAAATGTAAATTTCAACTATCCATCTTTTAATGCAGTTAAAAAGCTGTGTACCGCGCTTTCTTAGTAAACAAACAATGAATAATAGAAGAATCACATTATACTTCATTGATTTATATTATGACGTCATTCCAAACTTATTCATTTTACAAAAATAAAGTTTCTTATGCCTTTGTTGTTTTGGCAACAGCCATTGAAATGAACGAAAATTAAATTTTAATGCTATTCAAGTGGGAAATCCGTCGACAGATCGATCCGTCGATGTCCGACCTTACGTACAGACAGACGGTCAGACGGACAAAAAAAATATTAAAGATATGTATCTAATATCATACCTTTCTAACAAAAAATAATTATTGAGATTCGATAGGTAGATCCGAATTTGGAGGGAGGGTACGGACAGATAGACGGACATTTCCGGCATGTCAATGCCTAATTTTCTAATTTTAATTTTTTGCGAATTAAAAAATAAAGGATTTTGTGAGACAACTCTACAATTTTACAATATATAGGACTCAAACATTGGCTATTGTTAAATAGGCACTGTAAAAAAGAAGTTCTGAAATAACTATAATAGCCTTCTTTCCAGTTACTTTAATGCTCACTGATGTTCCCATAGTAAGGATAGACAGACGTACGAAAATAAGGTATAAAAGATATTTATCTGATTTTATATTTTTTTAACAAAGATTTTTTTTTGAATCTTTCTCTTCTAACCTAAAATATAATAATAACTATATTTTTGGTTAGAAGAGAAATTATATAACGCAAAATCTTCTAAAAGACAGACTCACTAAAAAGCTTATAGGCAGACAGACAAAAAGTATTAAAGATAGATCTCTGTTGTCACACTTTCTAATATTTTTTTTTTTTTAAATCGGATGGATAGAACCGAATTTGGAAGGGAAGTACAGATTCCTTTTAATACTTTCGAATTAAAAATAGGAAAAATAGGGCGAATGTTACTCCATCCATAAACACGCTGGCAGTACATTTTTCCAGCTTCCACCTCGTTTACTTAGTAACGTTCTACCAATTTTTTACAGTGAATTACCAAAAAAAATTTAAAATTTTTAATTTAATCTAAGACCTAGTCATAATTTTAGCTTCCACGCAACGTTTATAACGTAAAAAGCGGAAGGTATTATAATCGTTCAATCCGTCCGTCTGTCTGTCACCCACTTTCACAGAACAAACTATAAATCTCACAAACAAGTGGGATACATCATTTTGAAGCAAAAAATTAGGCTAGGCTACATTCCAAACTTCTTTTAAAAAATTTAATTAGAAGTATATTTAAAATTTTAACAACTAAAAATTTAATCTACATTGAAATAACATGCATAGAGAAATCTAACTTGCATAAAAAATGTTTTTATTTTGTAAGCATCAATTTTACTAATCATTTATTTTTCGAACTGTAAATTAATTTAACAAACGATAAATAATAACTGAATTTTCGAAAGAAAGTTAATGTAAATGGGAAATTGTAGCGGCTATAAAGATATTTATTTTAAAAAAAATACATCATTCTTCTTTGATCTTCAAACAAATTTAGCAAACTCTAAGACTAATTATTAAATCTGAGAAAGAAGATTAATGAAAATAAATAATTTTAACGTTCAAAAGTTTGAATTAGAACTAGATAAAAGCCCTGTTTGGAGAATTTCTTTCTAATGTGTATGAATTGTTTGTTTCCTGTTGAGCTCAAATGTTGTGTGAAAGTGGTTTAAGTGACAGATTCTGTAACAAACCTACTATAGTTTTTTTTTTAATTCATTGTCGTGCGAGGCCTCGTATAAAGCGAGAGATGGCCTTATAACCCCAGATTACGTGGACTTAAAAACGGTATTCGGAAATTTAATCCTATAAAAATATTCTGTGCAGGTTGTAGAAAAAATCTAACAAAAAATATTCGGCGTAGAGGAGGCTGGCACACTTTAAATTCGTCGTACTCCGATGTCCTGGAGTCTCGTAATCTCAACATAAGGTTGCATAGTGTGCCGGACACGTAACTTGACAACGGTTTAAAATAATCAAACTCATTGCCAATACGTTGCTCATTGCTCTATTAGTGCTACGTTTTTCCGATCAAATCGTTTCAACGTAAAAACAAAACAAAAAAAACAGTTGATTTTCACAGAAACTTGTTCAAGAATAAACTTTTGAAATTTGTAATTTCCTCATAAATTATGGGATATTCCTTTCAAAAAAGGTAAGTCCAGGTGTAAAAATTTAGAAGTTGAAGCTTTAAAGTCTAAAAAAAGAAGGAAAAAAGCAACTTAAATTTCGTTGCACTTTAAATTCCTAGATGGCGCCACGTCCCTTATTTTTCAAAACTCCAAGATATAATGTTTTATTGAAATATAGTGGTTACACTTGAAATGTTCGTAATAATAAAACAGATTTTGATTTTATTCTGTTAACATACAATTATTATTTCATTTTTAAAAAATTAATTTTAAAAAGAACTTTTAAATTAAGACTTTAAATTTAACTTAACTAAAACACTTTAAACTTTCAAACTTTTTGTCTTAAAATTTAGAAATTAATATACTACGTTTATCCTAGTGCTGTTATTTTACAATATGATTTTTTCAGTAAGTAAATTTTAAGTTTCTTGATAAATATTGTAATAATTTTTTCTTCGTAAAAATTCCCAGTATTTTTTTTTATAACAAATTTAAAAAACCTCGTGTTCCACAAAGTAAAAGTACTTTACCTCTGAAAAATTAGCATTTTTTTTTAAACTGGATCAAGGAAATATTTGCAAATATTTCTATTAAAAAAATCCAGGAATATAAAATATTTCATAAAATGTAAAAATTGACCCGGACGTGATTTGAACACGCAACCTTCTGATCTGGAGTCAGACGCGCTACCGTTGCGCCACCAGGCCGTCAATGAGCATGAAGCTTTACATTTTAAAACCAAGCTATTTATCATGGGGCTGTAGACATTTTTATATAATTTACGTCAGTTTTCGACAAAAGGCACTTAGATTTTTCACATGTCCTGCCCTATCCTATTCCTCCGTGAATGTCTAGCTAAAGGGAAGAAAAAAATATTTTCATTCCACATTTCTGTTGCCACTCAATACGTGAAACATGCCCAATTGCCGATTAGTACAGTGCTAGTCCTTCCCCTTTCTTCCTAAAATTCGTTGAATAATTGTATTCGATTTTTTTTTTTAGTTTTTTAATAAATAACATCAATTAATTAGTATTTAAATATATATTTGTGCTCTCTTCCGAGGTAGTTTGACTGAGGTATTTATTTGATTGTCAAAAAGCTTTTGCGTGCAATTTCAAATTCGTCGTCTTAGATGTAAATATCACACTTTTAAGGCGCATTAATTTCAACAGCTTTATTTATATGTTAATGTTAAGGATATAATGAAAATAATAATTAGAATAATTAAGCAATAATAAATTACAGATAATGTATAACAAGTTAGTTAATATCTGAGCTAATAATTTCTGCGTATTCTTAGTGTGTGTAACTATTATTCATAGTTCATAAATTATTTTATTTGATAATCATTTAAATTATGTACAATTACATCAATATTTTTTTAATTACTGTGAAACGCTATAGTATAGTTTCGGTTCAATTTTTCTTTAACTGAATCATTATGATATATAATAATAATTATAAATTAAATAATAATTATTTTCATCAAATCGGAAATTTGGGCGGATATATCATTTTAATAATTCTACAGGGATTTTCAATCCGCGATATTTTAATGATTATTTTACTGATATTTTACTTCCCCCATGAGTGCGTCTTGGATCATGTAATAATAATGCGTCTAAGCCTAAGAGTAATGTGTTTCCCTACAGAAAGTTCGTTTTCCTTTGGAACAATTCCAAATTGAAACAGCTGACAGCACTCGTTGCATAGGAAAGCGGCAACTTTCTAATACCTGCCTTGTTTGTTTATTTTGTTCGTGTGAGAAAATTTTCCTTTTAATCTTTCCATACTCTTGTTCAACAAAGAAGATAAGTCGTAAAATATAAGTTCTATAAGTGTTTTATTTAAAAGGAGTTCAATATCTAAGTTTAAGATATACCAACTCTTTATTTTCATAGGTTTGTAAAAAAAAAAAATATTTCTTTATTCGCCGTTCGAACAGACAGCGAAACTCCTTGTCTTATAGGTCAAAAGCGTTTTAAACGTTTTTATCGAAATTAATATCAGAGAAGATTTTACGTGATTTTTTTTTTAATTTGAATAAATTACATATTATTGTCAAACGTTATGGCTTTCCCTTTTCCACAACTTCATCAGTCAGAGTTGGGTTGAGTTGAATTATCGTTGCACTAGAGCTACACGGGGCATCGGCTCATAGAACCACATCAGTCAAGTGACGAACCGGCACCTGAGTAGGCACCGAAGTCGGTAGATTTTCAGGATTTCAAAATCGTCGACACGCAAGTCAGATGATTATGTGGCATGACTGCCCATTTATCTTTGGTTCTCTCGGCAAAAATTTAACTCTTGGCATACTTTTATATCCATAGAGAGCCCGGATTTATTGTAATTATGATCGTCGAAATTAATAGTATTGTAATTTGAGAATACAAATTGCCAATTGGTAGCGAGAGTCGCCCAAATGTTGCCACAAAAAAATTGGCTCTCAGTTCTGGGGAATATGACGAGTTTGCAAAAGCTTTTCATTTGCCAGAAAAGCAGCTCCATTTAGGAAAAAAGAAAAACTATTGGATATGGAGACTAGATTGTCTCATGTGGTGAAGGGAAGCATTCGCCAAATCAATAAAACTAATACTTGTCTTGTATTCATTAGTAGAAATCGATTTTGAGTGACTCTCACCCAATCCGCCCAAATACAAGGAAAGCATTGTCTTTGACCTCTTCACGACAAGGCTCGTTGAACGCAGCGAAGGATGAAGCCTCCTCCCACCACAGACGTGTCTGATTCCACACAACTGGTGGGTGCCCGTCACTATATATCTGTCGAAGGACGACTGGTTGTGTGAGCATAAACAAACTAAAACTTCAGTACTTTTATGAGCATGGTCATTGGTCTGTAGAATAAACCCCACGAAGCTGGAAAAGTCGTAAAATGGTAGGAAAAATTGAAATTTGGTCCCGCACTGTAACTGCACCGTCGTGCTGTTGAGGCAGCCAAGGCCTGCAAAGGGCTGTTGCGCTCCTGAAGAAGAAGACTAAATTCAAACAATGTGTAACTTCAACGCGAAAGATGTTTTTTAACAGATAAATTGCAAAGAAAATCTAAATTCTACCTTCCACCGTTGGAAAGGAAAATAGACCCCCGTCATCCCAGTGAGAGGCAGGGATACTACCACAATACTACCGAATAATAATGTCAGAAGTAACTATATGTTTAAAGTACTATATTATACATTTATTCTTCATACTTGAAAATTATCCATGTATTTTAATGTTAAGATATCTTTTAATTCTAATTCCAGGAAGCCAGGGGTTATGAATTATATTAAAATTGCGAAATTAAAACTGCTAGATACTCACATAGAATAAATTTAACGGATTTATTTAGTAATCCAAATGACGTTCTTTACGGTGTAGGCTTTAAGGCTAGGAAGCCAGGTCCTGCAAATCGCAGTTGCCCTACCTTTTAGCATTCCTTAATGGGAGGATCTGAATTTTAGTGATTTTCAAAAAATGAATAATAAAAAACACGCCAATGATCGAATTGTCAGCCCCCGCGAAGCAAATGAAACTGACATATAAATCACAATGCGTCCTACGATCGGCCTTGGGTTTTCGAGTAAAAGGTTTTAATCAATTTCAAGACTGCGAATTTTAACTTTTTGTCGGTGAAATAAAGTGTGATAGCTTTTTCCGATGTATTTTTGAACAGAGGTTTCAAAAATGTAAATATTTTTTCTATCATGTCCAGATATTTTGTAAACCTGAGTTTATTAAAAATTGAGAAATCGCTTTTAGATATTCTTTAAAAAATTGTACTTAATCTCAACCGCTTTTTAAATGAATTCAATGCACACAAAAATTAAAACTAACTAAAAAATGAAGGTGATATAATATAAATAGGTAGGCATAAAGCTGAAAAAGTATTTTAAAAAGTTTTTAAAAAATGACATAAATTGGCAAAAAAAAAATTAATTACAAAAATGTACTATAAGTTTATTTTTTTAAAACCTGTATTTCATGGACAATTTGTTTTGAATATTTTTCTTTTTAAGTTATGCCTATTTCAGGCCTCGCAATGACTTTTATCAAAAATATAATAGAAAATATAGGAATTTTTAAAGAAAATAAATAGGGATTTATAGGAATATTTTCAAGTCGACATATTAATTTTTATGTAGTAAATATATGTATAAAATGAGTGACATTGATTGAGCCAATTATTTTAACCATGATTAAAAATTATACATAAGAACACAATATATAAGATTTTTTTAGCTTTGTTTTACCGATATCCGATAGAGAACGGACCTAATATACGATATAATTTTTAACGATCTGATAGGGGTTGCAGCCCTACCTGAAATACCCTTAATTTCCAATAAATTTCACTAGGTTACAATCGGCCACTAAAGTGATCCTCCTATACATCATTAAAATAAGTTATAGTTACCTTTTATTAAAAAAAAACTCCTGCAATCCATTAACAATTACAGAACCCTAATCTGGACACCCATAAACCAGTATTTTGTACTAGATATTTGGACATTATGTTATTATGTAGCAATGTAGCAGTTAGAATCGATATATCTGTGGTCTAGCACACATTGTGGGTGGATTCATGAGAATTTAAAGCATAATCTGACTTTTGAAACATGACAAAAATGTTTATGCATCCTAATATGTGTTTACGCTTATGTAATAGTTGATATATATATATAACTCGTCTGAATTAAATGACCCACAAAAAATGAGTGAAATGTCCTCCTGAAAATGTACTAGTTTCTCTATAATTTTGTTTTACAAGTAACTAAATAGTTTATTTTTACTCATTTTAGGCAAAAAGAACACAAAATTTTGTATTTTAAAACTATTTGCAGTCTTAAAGAATACGTTAATCGAATTTTTGAAGTATATCCTAGGTTTAAGTACCACGGACGAATAATTTATTCCATTTCAACCCTAAAACCATCTAAAATAGTATTTTTCTTAAGCCAAATATATAGTTCATATACTATTTTGCTTTATTAAAACCATAAAGGGCACCAGTATTTTCTCTTATTTTTTTTTAGCCCTTAGCATTTTAAATGGTGTAAAATATGCCAAAAACAAACAAATGTTTTGAGTGTTTGAAGTTCCTGAAATGGAAATTTTGAGCCCTAGTCTGCTAAGCTATTAGCAACATCACCCGCCCTTTGTTTCATTAAAAAAAGAAAACTTTCATTCCTGTTGGTGCATTGCCCTTTATGTGGTCACAGGACAATGACAGCTTTATTAGGAATTAAAGTTAATGTTTACTCAACAATGCGGGGGACGAGACAACCCCCACGTATGTTTGGGAACAAAAGGTGTATGGAAAAAAAATCATTGAACAGAATTTTGCAACAAAATGGTTACATTTTGTTGCAAAAAAACCCCAAAAATTTATGAACATTTTTTTAAATTAATTTTCAGCAGTCGTGGTATTTTTGTAAGGAATCTTATAACCTTAGAAGTATAGAATCTATTATACCTCTTAGAAGGAACCGTGTGGATTTTTTTTATATACGAGCCACCGACCCCTATGAGTATGCTCCCAATGCAACTTTTAAGGGAGTTATTGTAATCAGCGTCGGGGATTTAAAGCAGATTTAACGTGCACTTCCTTTATCGGGGAACTTTTTAGCTGCACAACCGTACAGATCGGCAGTGATTTTGGCAATACTATAATGCTCGCACCCGAACCTGGGACTTTTAGCATTCAAGGCAAGCGTCTTTTACCGACTTCGCTCCCCAGCCCTTTTATAACTACGAGCTTTATACCCGGCTTTGCCCTTACTCGATTCCGGGCATTAGCCCGACAGCCGAAATTCCGCCAAGCCAGAAGCCCGACAGCCGAAGGTCGAAATAATGACAAATCAATAAATTAATGCTGTTATGCTTAATTAAGGGCAGTTAAATTAATAATTTTAGCATTTTTTAGTGTCGGGATTACGGCCTGAAGGCATCATGTCCCACACCCACCCTTACTATCGATGACTAGTTAACTTATTTTGTGCCAAATAAATGAAATATAAATTTTATTTCCAGGACACAACCCTGCCCCACATATCTATCTTCGGTCATCCACCAGAACATCCTATCTAACTTCTATTCCCAGGGCCTCCCCTAACGAAGGCACCCTATATTTAGCCAAAGGTTATTATTACCTCCTTTCGGGGGTGCCGACACACATTTCAAGCGAGAGAGGCAACCCCCTACATCATCTTGTGGGATGACACACCGGGGAGGCTAGATGAGATGGAGGTGGCTTCCCGTGAGAAATTAATACTAAAACTGTTTTACTAGTTGAAGCCGTTATCGCCACTGAGATGCACCCAAAAAAAGGGCTTGGCGAAAAATTTGGCACTGCCTTGGGTCCATGAGGTTAAAGGCTTGGTTGAATTATCTTCACACTAGAGCTACACGAGCCCAAGGGCGTCATAAATTAGAACCACTATATAATGTGACAAGCCGACACCTGAGTAGGAACCAACGCAACTTTTAAGGGCGACATGGTACGCCGCATCGGGACTCTGAAGCATAATTAATGTGCACTCCCTTCTACACAGGGCTTTATTTTTAGCTACATAGCCCGTTTATTGGTCGGCAGTTATTCTGTCAATGTCTGATCCGGACCTGGGACCTTTCGCATACGCCCAATTTGCCTACAGGAGCCAAAATTCGTCATTTGCGTTTAAATAACTGATTATTAAAAATTAAAGTAACGAACAATTTAAACGAGCCCGAGCGTGGTTTGTTTGTGGGAAAGAAGGCAATGCTTGACGTAACTGTGGGCGTGGTCGTTCCAGTTGTCCATGCGTTTTGCATTTAAATCAGTTTAGGGTCAGTTCGTTTTTTTGCCTATGCATCCACATCCATAGATACACACGCAACCTATTGTTTGGGTGCATTACACCGACTAAGCGGCTTCACTTTTATTTTTACTCGCCAAGCATCTTCATCTCATTTCACCTCCATGCATGACACACACAAACCAGTTCAAGGCACACGAGAGACTTTCCCAGCCCACACTGCTTGTAGAAGTGTTCATCTAGTCTCCTCCACGAGTCATTTATTTTTAAGAAATCCCACTCGCTTTAGCGTTATCTGGAGGTCTTTGGTTTCTCTTTCTCCAAGGATACATGTGCGCCCTATATTAAACATGTATACATTTCATATATTTAAGTTTTAATAAAAAATATTAAAAATAAAGATATTTGGGATCCAGTATTACAATTTTTTAAAAAAATTACTTTAAAAGCAGCATTTTAGAAATTAACTTCTGCTCCTTTGTGTTTAGAGCTAAGCACCAATACTTTTTTTAAAAAATAAAAAAAATTATATATACACGTGCAATTCTAAACCTCACACTAACTACAAATTTAATATTTTAGAAAAAAATTGAAATTCCCAAGCAAACCTAGAAAGAAAAACCCAAAAAAGAAACAAAGAGCTTGTTGGATTTCTAAACACAGCTCTTAGAATTGAGCCGATAAAAAATATTTAAATAGCCGATAGAAACTCCTTTAGGTTAAACGAGTAGTGTGTTTGCACAATTAAACACTATTATTGATACTTACCAAATCAAAAAATCTTTAGGCTGGAATGCAATACTTACAATATCAGTCCACATTGCCTTTGTCAAGATGCCAATATCATTCAGAACTAGTTGAAGTAATTGTTAAAACTTATATTAAGCCTAGAGTTTCCTAGTTAATAAATAGGACAAACAAACACTCAAGACAAATACATACAAATTAAATAATTTATTTCCTATTCATTGTCAGTGGAAGCAGTTGAATTTAGAATTAACGTTAATTTGATTTAACTATTGACAAATAAGGTCTTTATGTACAAAATAACACTGATACTGAGCTAAAACAATGTTACAAACATGACATTATAAAGAATACACCTTTTGTACTTAGCATTTTTCTTTGACTTACAGGAACTAAACAGTGCATGTTGCCAAACAAAAAGTGTAAACAATAAAAATAGCTGTACAGAAGACAATTCTTCAAAAATAATTTACAAAAAAAATTCTAAACAGTCATAACAAAAACATACACTAAATATTTACAATGAATATATACAACAAACAGTACTGGAACCAACCATACTTTAATAATTTACATGATTCTTAGTCACATTCGCTCGAGACTAATTCAATCACAAAAAGCTCCAGTCACAATGTAAGCACTTTTCGCAAAGTATTTTTTAAAAAAGTTTTTCAGTTTGGCAGAACTTCCCGAAGTGTTTGTTTCTGGGGTTCAGTCAAGTGCTCGGGGAATTTAATGTCAAATCCCACAATGAGATCGCCTTTTTTGGAAGGGTCCTTTGGTATGGGAAGGCCTTGGCCTTTGATTTTATGAACGAAATTTGGTTTGATGATGTCCGTTATCCTCAGCGCTCGTTTTTCTCCCAGAAGTGAAGGAATTTCTAGTTTGGTACCGCATAGAGCCTGAAAAGAACAAATAAAACAATTTAGTTACAAGGCACTTTCATTGAAGTTTATTTGTAAAGTTTAAAATAGTTTGTCCTTAGAATGAAGTTTGCAGTTTATAACATTAATTTAGAAGTACTTGGCCAAAAAAACAAAATTTTTTAGATATTAAATAGCTTTCTTATTTTAGGTACATATTATAATGTATAAAGTAAACATCCTATGTGACTCCTGAAAAATCCTAATCTTTGTTTTTTTAATTAAAATTTTCTTTGCTTATGTAGCAAGAACTTTGTCAAACTCAACCGAGAAATTAATTTTTTGCAGTAACTATTTACATTTCAGATAACTCTTAATAGATGGAAGTATTTTTTTGTAAAGAGGCCATTGATTGGAAAATCAGAAAAATTACATTAAAAGGTCCAGCTTTGATACATTCAAATTTGGTGTAGGGTCAATTTTCTCCATTTTGATTTAGTTAAGGGTCTGTTTTTGATATTTCGAATTTTGTGAAGGTTTTGAAACAGTCATAAATTTCAACTCAATAGACCCCTGGAAGGAATCAAATTATGGAAGAAAAAGGGCAGATTTGAACTTTAAATAACCAATTCAGACGCTTTGTGAAAGTGGCTATAATTTCTCATACCGTGGTCATTATGGACATAAAGCAGGGGTCGAAATTAACTTTTTATACCAGGTGCACGAGTGCACCCAAGTCTTGTGACTTAGGTGCACTAAATAATAGTTAGGTGCACAAATATAAATATTATGTGCACACATATAATATAAATAACAAGTTAAAAAACAAACTATTCTTCATAAAAATTGACTAAATGCAGGGTTTCCGGGCATATGAAAAGTCAGGAATTTGGACATAGGGTAAATTTTGTCAGGAAAAGTCATAAATTTGAGCAAAAAACGATCAAAAGTCATGGAAATCCATGTATTCGAATCGCTGGAGTTTCACAACTTTCGGATCGCTAGACTTTTGGGATTTTCGGAACGGCAGAGTTTCGCGACATTGGGATCCCCAGAGTTTAGCGACTTTTGGATCCCCAGAGTGTTGCGACTTTTGGATCCCCAGAGTGTTGCGACTTTCGGATCCCCGGAGTTTCACGACTTCCAGATTGCCGAAGTTTTGCAATTTTCGGATCGCCGGAGTTTTGCGACTTCCGGAACCTGGGTGCACGACGTGCACCCAAGTTGAAAACTTATGTGCACAATTATTTTTTTAGGTGCACAGTGCACCCACTAATTTCGAACCCTGACATAAAGTAAACCAACGCAATCTTTACCTCAATGTTTATCTATTCAATCTTTTTTAGACAATGAGGGGGGCAACTTTGACCTAAACATAGAACTATAGTACTGACTTTCTTGAATATATTTTAATCATAGGTAAAAGACGAATTACTACTAATCGAAAAAGGCAAGAACATTATTTATTTAATAAGTAATTAGCTTGAGAAAAACTTAGACCAAAGTTACCGTTTGACAGTACTTGAAATTTTACTTAGAAAATCCGACACCTACCTCTTTTAAGGAAACTTTAGCTGTATATCTAATATCACTGCCTTCCCTCTTGAAAATCGCATGGGGCTTATCCCTAATAATAAAGGATATATCTGCCGGTATACTATTAGGGTTCTGGTCTCCTTCCTTCTGGAAGGTAATCTTGGTCCCAGCTTTCCAGCCTGGCTTCACATTGATGGACAAGACTTTCTCCTCTCTTTTTGTTGTCCGTCCGTCCGGATTCAGGACCTTGCGACTGATCTTCATCTTCTTGGTGCAACCCTTGGCGATATCCTCCAAGGTCACATAGAGGTCATGCTCCAGAGCAGGGTCCTGACCTTTGGGCTTGGCGCGGTTTATGTTGGGTGATCCAGCAGTGAAGCTTTGTGACCTGAAATGGGAATGATTATTTAGCATCTGGTGGAAATGTGACATGCAGGGGATACATTTGAATTACTCAAATGAAAATATCCTTGAAATGAATGTATAGTTAGTTCAAATATATTGTTAGTTCAACAAATGTTTTTTAAGAATTATTTAAGATTCACGTATTGAATACAATATCAAACAGGTCTAAATAGGCATTTCAACTTTATAAATTTAACAGAATCTTTAACCTTATTTTACTTCGTTCTAATCGATTATATTAACCAAACCTACCACTGATTTAACATTAAAAAGTGGTACTGGTACCTATGAAATAGTTTTAATTAAAAAATGCAACAGTTTATTTTTTGTACAATGGTTAGATTAGTCTTATCAAAGCCGCCTTGGTAAGCTATTAAAGCTTAAACATAACAATATATGTCGACGCAATTATAATTTGTTAGTTGTAGCCATAAAGAAACCCAAGATATAATAATAATTTAAGTTATATAGTAACTTTAAGATGCCCAACTTTTGGTCTATAGTTACATTTATGAATTATAATAACAATACAGACTGTTATTGTGAAATTGAAATTTACCATCAACAAAACAAAAATGTAACGGAATCATATCACATGTAACCTTTAAGTTTACTTTTTCAATGCATTTCATTAGGTAAAAAAAAGAGTCTGCTAACTGTATGATTCCTACTATTTTACTAATTTATTGACGATTTCCTCTACTTGCTAGACATTTAAACTTATAAATGCTAAACAAATTTAAGACTTAAGTCGTATTTGTCTGATAGGTCACTTTTCCCGAGTATGATATATGTGCTACAGCTGCTATGGTTTGAGCTACCAGCTGCTGTAATATATGAAATCTTAAATTAAAAAAATTAGTTGAAAAGTAACATTCAAAACTTGTTTGATGAGTTACATGCATCATACAACACTGTAAATAGCTATTATTGGCTGTAGTATACTTAAATTACAAAAAAAAACACTTACCTAAAAGGATTCCCGCCAGCTGTCCTAACCCCAAAATGGCTGAACGGGTCATCCGCATCCATATCATCATCGCCACCATAAAACATCGTATTCCCGCCATGATTACCGCCAAGCCCCATACCACCCATCGTGAAGAACGACTCAAAGGGATTGTCTGTCCCGAAAAACTGGGCAAAAGTGGCCCGCGGGTCACCGTGGAAGGTGTAGGAAAACTGTGGGCCAGGCCCGCTTCCCCCGCCCCCACCAAACCCTCCTTTCAGCCCATCTTCGCCATATTGGTCGTAAACGTCCTTTTTCTTCTTGTCACTGAGAACTTCGTAGGCTTCGGCGATTTCTTTGAATTTTTCTTCGGCTTCGGGGGTTTTGTTCTTGTCAGGGTGGTATTTGAGGGCGAGCTTGCGGTAGGCTTTCTTGATCTCGTCGTCAGACGCCCCTTTGACGATGCCGAGGGTTTTGTAGTAGTCTTTGCCCATTCTGTAAAAGAAAAGATGGGTTTAGTATTTTGCAATGCAGGGTTCATACTCTACGATAGTGAAACTCAGGAGTGCAGAAATGTAAATTCAAGAGGTAACGAGGAATAAAATTGAATGTGTTTGTTAGTTTGTCTATCATATTAGTCTGGTGACTTTATAGCACTTCAAATGATGAAACAGAAGAATAAAATCTTCTAGAGTTGTGGGGTGCATTCTGGCAATTAACTACCATCACTATGTCCGAACTCTATTTTTCTACTGTGTATGCGCAGTAGACTTATTCCAAATAAAGTACGGGAGAAAAACGATTCATGCGTCAATTTTTTTCAGGAGAGGAAAATATATCAGAAGACGAGACAAATTTCAGGAGTTATAAGGGCCATTAGAAAAAATATATGAAATTCAGGAGTATTTCAGGAGGCGTACGAACCCTGTTAATGATTAACAAGCAGTGAATGATTTGAGATTTGAAACAAATCTGCCGTCGGCAGGTAAGCAGCAGTATCTAGACCAGTGGTTTCCAACCTTTTCTGGACCATCGCCTCGTATTTTAGGTTGATCACCATCCATCGCCCCCTTTTAATCTTCATGTTATGTCTAATCATAATTTGAGTTTTAAAAGTTTAACTATAAAACAGTTTTATAACACTTACTAACCGTTTATAAAAGTAACCCAAGAAGATTTATCCAGTCACTTTGAAATATAATAGAAAAAACAAAAAACATATTTTTAAAGAACAAAAGTGAAATAATTAACTAAGATATTTTTACTGGTTTCTAGAAAATTTAAGAGAGTTGAATGTAAAATTTGGCTGGTTTGGTTATGGTTGGAGAATGGTTTTACTGTACAAAGGTACAACATTATTTTAATTTCCCCCCTTTGAATACTCATCGCCCCTCAAGTATTTTTTGCCCCCTTGATAACACAAATCGCCCCCAGGTTGGGAACCACTGATCTAAACTAACGACTTGAACTGTTGTTGTAAGCACTGAATAATCCTCACCTGCACACAAGTATATCTATCTACTACAAGACTGACTATTTCAGGGCAATAGTGGTCCAATTCATTGTTGTTACTGCAGTTTACCTGCCCAAGGCAGACATTTGAGTATTTGCATATTAACACCACCACAGCTACAGATTTGGCAGTTTTTTAGTGCTTCCAATCTACAAAATGTTTAATTGGTACCCATTACCCATCGGAATACAAAAAGATAAACGCATACGAACAACAGGATTACGTTTTTTTGGCACAAGTTCTGCCGAGGTGGCATTAATACGCAAGTACCATTTTTTGATATAGGGAACTTCATTGGCAATCATTAAAAATAATAGAGTTGATTTGCTAAACTAGGCTATAACAAATGGCATGAAAGTAAAATGTTTTCCAAACTCAAGCATTTTCTTTTGCTAAACAAACAAATGGAAATAGCTTAATCAAGACTCCTATATCCATAGCTGTTTCCAAATCTGTACCAAGTATAAAAAGAGCTAAAGTTTAAAGTTAATAGGATGGTTTCCATCAGCAAACCTTTTTTCCCTATAAGGCTTTTCCTATAGGTTTCCTATACGGATATCCTTTTCCTAAGGTACACATTCTTTAAGAATTATGCCCTTAATTTAAATGCTATTGGGCAAACAGATTTATAAAACAAACACATTTATAACCTGATGATACTCATTGATATCATAACAAGAACATAATAATTTATTACAACGTTAACATTTGTGTTTTGATTTGTAAAATTAATAAGGTTTTCAAAGTTTAGTACGGTATTAAAAAACATATATTCGATACAACTTACATATTCCTAACCAAGGCCTTTAAAAATATATAAAAAACAAAGATTACAATCGAAAGTCTGATAAGGAAAATAAGAATTATAGAAAACATATTGAATTAGGTAAAGGATCGAAAATCGTATAAATGTGCGTTTTAAAAATAAGGATGTTTACATGAAAAAAGTTAGCCATTAACATGATCGAATTTTAAAATACACGCACGTTTAATAAACAATATTAAATAGACTTACTTACCTCTAATAAGGTTTCTCAAATGAAAATATTCACTTGATACACAGAGACACAATATTCTTGTATGCAAGTACGCACGCAATCTATCAAATCAGGGAAAACGGCTAAGCCAGCGTTTTATACTTTTTAAGGTCAAGCGACACTATTCTTGAACATTCACGAATATTCTTTTACGTCAACGATACACACCTTTACTACAGCTCCGCCATCTAGTGATTTCTAGAATATTCTATTCGCGTTTATATGTTTAAAAGAAAACTTTGTGCAAAATATTTATTGATTAGTGTCTTAAATAAATGGTATTGGTTTCGTTTTAGATTTTTTTTGTCGATTAAAAATTAAAGTTCTTTACCCATCTAGTTAAAATTGGAAGCGAATGTAGTGCTAACCGTAACTGAGATATGAGCTTAGTTTAAGTGACGTTTTTATTTTAAACATTTATTTTTAAACAGGAATTCGTTAATCAGAAGAGTCAGTAGTTTAAATTAATTGAAACTATTTCAAAAACGCATTATACGAAAATATCTTTGCAATGAAGGTCTAAAAATTCAACTTTCGTCCAAACAACTTTCAGAAGTGGATAATTACTTTTGATGTTGTTTCATCACGCGGCATAGGAAATTTGAAGCATATTTAACCTTCACTCTCTACACACGGATGAAAAAATTCGACAGACATTTTAGTTGCAGAGATATTTTATAGTTCAGTAGAAATGTTGGCCATGGGACCGTTGGCATACAAACCTATAAACTTATAATATACCTCCTGACATTTAACAACAACCCGATGTAATGTGCACCAGTTCTCTATAAGTCAGAATGCTTTTTAGGATATTGTGGTGGCATTATTATTGGGCGTAATATTTTAGTTAATGAACATTAACATTGCTGATTGTACCTTTTTCTTCCAAGGTAAAGGAGTTTACTAGAGATCTTAAAACCCAGCTCTTACGAGGACGTGTCCATTTTTGTGAAAGAGCTTAAACATTCTGTATAAAATATAAACGTTTTGTTTTTAAATAAAAACCTCAAAGTTGGTTTAGTTTAAAATCCAGTAATATTTTTGTTACTTTAATCCTCATATGTTATACTTAATTTCCTTGTCAAAATAACAAATACACTTTACTGCCCATTATTAAAAATTGTTAGTAAATATATTAATAGATGGCAGCACCAAAACAACGCCTTTTAATGTGCAGGTGTGCAGTGCAACAAACACTCGTTTTATAATCAAATCGCCGATAATAGTTAAATTCAAAATTTTTCTGCCAAATTTGAATATGAAATTTCCATGCATGTTTTTTAATGATTTGTTTTACAATTTAATTTTGTAATAAAAACTCTTGATTTTTGTAGCAAAAAAAATAACTTCATGTTTTATTTCGGTAAATTAAATTTGCTAGAATATTTGAATCGTAAAATATTAAAAGGGGTCAAGCGACATATGTTTGAAAGTTTTAAGGAGAGACGAAAACGTTTGACTTAAACAGTAATTTTTTAGTAAAATTTGTAGCCCCTGAAGCAGGATTAAAAAAAAAAATTCCATGGGATACAGGTTTTTGTCATTTACTTTTGAAAGTTATTTTTTAAAAAATCTTCGTTTATTCTTGGCCGTCGAAATCGCTTATTTGTCAAAAAAGTATTCAACTACAAATGCCTCAAAATGTGAAGAAAAAACCCCAACTATACACACTTTAAAAAAAAAAAGTATAGAAGGTTACACAGGTTTAAGAGATATACACAGGTTTAAGAGAATTATATACAATACAGACTTACTAAAAAAAATTCAAACAAAAATCCACCATTACATGTAAAATAGACTAATTAGAACTAACAAATTCGGTCAATCAATTTTTTTACCGATAATAAGTTGGACTGGCTAGGCGCCCTGTAAGATACAACGATACAAGATGCATCACATTCCTCCACACTATTTCATACGTTTTATTTTAAATATGATTTCAAGTGTTATTAAACATGTTAATGATAGCTAATTTTTTTTTTTTTGTAAAAACATTGCTTGAATTGCAATTTTAGATAAATGAGAAATGTTTAGAACTAAATATAGAACTTTAAAATATATTTTATTTTGTAAGCTAAACGTTGTAGGAAAACGTATAAACTTCAGCAGCTTTCTGAAAAATTATTACACAATTAAAAAATATATATATTAAAAAGTTCACAAATGCCCCCACACCCTTACGAATTAAAAAGAACTCTAGGTTTCTCTTGAGTCTATGTTAACATTTTTCCTCTGAAAACTATTTTTTTGACATAAAAATTTTGAAAATTTTTAAAACTGAGCGTTAGACCCGGCTTTTACTGCAATTTATGCACCAGTTTTCCAGCGATATCGATAAATTTTAAAATTTTATAAGTAAAATATTCTTACCGATTATATTAATTTTTTAAAACGGGAAATGATTTTAAGATCATCTTTTAAAAAACAAATATAATTCTGAATTTTTAAACTAATATTTTATATAAAAAAATTAAATTTTAAATTTTGTAGAGAAAACAATCATATACATTTTTGTCCATTTCCAGAGACCGCTCAGAAGGTAGACATTTTTCGATCGATTGGCGATAAAAAACTGTGTCATTGGCGATATTCCCCCGCTGAGCTCAAAGCTCAATTACGACAACCCTAATGTTATGGAAGCCATGTTTTTCTGCACATCCGGCTCGGCTCCGCTCCGCTATTCCCGCAGACTTCTTACATCTGTCGCATACGAGGTTAATTTTTCAATATGACCGAAAATTTACGATTTTGAGTTCGTTTTTCTGCATTATACAAGTTTGTTTAAGTTCGGAAAGTGTTCAAGGACTCTCATATTATAAAGCTGTCAGCTGTGTGTATCAGCTTACGAGTGCGTTCAGCTGTCGTGTAATAATAAACAATACCAGGTGAGTTTTACTTTAATTCTGTCAATGACTTAGCTAAATTATTGCAATTTATTGTTTAATGCTGTAAATTTGCTTTTAATAATTCGCACGAAAATAAGGGAAATTGCATTTTATTGTGGTTGTATAGTATTTGAATTTTTACGAGAAAGATGCCGGTTTTAGTTTAACGTAATACAGCCAGTCGGTTCTTTTTTTTGTAAAAATACATTTTAAACTTATTGCGGTTCCGTATAATTTTGTAAAACGTGCAATTCTGCGATTGAATCTATCTTTCGTGAATGATATAATTGAATTATCCACGATACCAAAACTAAAACCTTTTTACTTACTATTCAAAATATTCATGGATGGATAGCCTAATAAACAGCGTAAAAATATCTAAATATTAGTTCACTTTATAATAAGACTTTGAAGAAGTAGTTTTTACATTCTTCGATTTTTGTTGGACATGTTTTTGTATTTTCAAGGCATTGTAAGTTTAAGTTATGTATACATGTAACATGATACATTTTTGGCAAATATAAAAATTATTATTAACCAATTCTTTTACTGTTTAAACTACAGTAGTTTGCTGTAGTGTTTTATCCCTAATAAATTTTTGATATTCGCTAACCCTTCACAGTGTTTGACCTTAAGCCTCAACAACAGCAGATATAGTGATAACAAACGCAATTACAGCTATAATTCCTAAACATGTAGAAACCTTAAAAGCATATTTATTCTTATTATTTATTAAGGGCATTTACGTAAAGGTACTATAAAAACCGGGCAATTTCGCCATTTAAAGTCTTGTCAAGCCTACTGGCTCATCTGCCTATGGGCCTAAGGTGCTAATGCAAGCGATAGTCCATGTTGAGTAGCTAGTTCTACGATGAGCCCTGATTTAACTTCCCAAGCAAGCTTAGTACTTATTTATCAACCCCTGGAAGGGTGAAGGGCTGTTCTGTCGTGCGCAGATAAACTGCAATTGAACACAACAGTGAATCGGACCATTTTTGCACTGACATAATCAGTCATTCAGTATACTTTCTAATAGGTTAGTGCAGGGCCGGATTTAAAGATTTGCCGCTTGTAAGCTACAATTGATTTGCCGCACTTGTCGCAATATTCTCCCCCTTTGGGGAAAGGTAGGTGGTTAGCTGCAAAATAAGGTGATATGTGCTGTTTAAAATATATACACCTATTAAAATCGTGTACGTACCTTTACACACTAAATTGAAAGCGAAATAAGCAAACTTTTTAAACTGTTCTACCATTTTTCTTTCAACTTCGAAATCCGGAAGGAGGGGGTGCAATTGCCCTCGCAGCGACCATGTTTGCTACGAAATATTTAGTATGATATTGTCGTTTACGGTTTAGGCATTAATGTAAATTATTTGTTTTGTTTCTTAAAAATATTCGTATATTTATAATAATTTTTTTTATGCCAAATGCTGCTTTAATTGGTCGTAAAATTTACCGCTCGAGGCAACAGCCTATTTAGAAATCCGGCCCTGGGTTAGTGCTTACAACAATGGTCCAAGCTTATAGTCTAGATATTACAGTTAACCTGCCCACTGGATTGTTAGTAGTAACACTTGCTCTAGTATTCTGTGGAACACTGTAAAATAGGGGGCGTCAACCTAATCCAGGAAACGATCCAAAATGGATGTCCAGTTTCCTTTTTTAGTATGCATGACTTTAGGAACTAAATGGTTAACTTCTCTAAGACAATATCTTTGTATTTGTTTAACTGTTTTAAATGTTTATTTGAAATTTTCTATGCTAAAATTAAAGCTGAAGAAAGTTTTTATATAATAAGTCATCAAAATGCAAGCAATAAAATTGTGTCTTCAATCCTACGTAAGTTATTAAACTCGACCCACCCTCTATCATGTACCCATGACCAACAAGACGTACTTAAGCCCTGGTTGAGGAGTCAAATGAGCTGACCACTACACTATTACGACTAACAGTTTTGGCATAAATATCGAAAAATTAAAGTTAAGAAATATTGGGTTAACTTGATACTTTATCCTGGTTAATAAAGAACCTCATTTCAAATTACTCGACTTCTTCTCAATATGGGAGGCAGGGTTGTTAAAAACCCGGGTTTTTTCATGAAAAACCCAACCCACTTGGGTTTTTTGGGGTTTTAGTTTTTTTTTAGGGTTTTATATTTTTTTCAGGGTTTTATGGGGTTTTTCAGTATTTTGTGATTTATTTAGGGAAGTTTTAATTATTTATCTATACATTACAATTTTTAAAACTAACTGAACATCTTGAGATAGATAATCAGGAATGATGTAATTTAAATTAGAACAATTAAAAAATAATTGCATATAGTTGTTAGATAAATGTATATTTAAATTTATAAATGTATTGTCTAGAAACAAGTATTGTTTGTTTGTGTATGTGTAAAATTATATAATCCGGAATATTGTAACGATAGAAATTTAAATTATAATTTAAAAAAATGTATTTGTTATATTTAATTGTTAAATAATTAGTATAAATTTAAATTTGTAAATGCATTTTAAATATTGAAGGTACAAAAATATAAAAATATATTTAGAATACTAAAATATTAATTAAAAATGATATGAAATGTATATTATTTGGATGTATAAAAAGTTTTTACTTTTTTTAATTTTCAGTGAAGGCAATTTTAAGTTCAATTGCCCACTTGGGTTTTTTCAACACACAGGGTTTTTTTCGGGTCGGATAAAATCATAAAAACCCTGATTGGGAGGGCCGGTGGGACTTGTCGTGTTAAGGCATTATGCCACGAAGTATACCATTGCAAGTTTTGCATCTGTTTATCCTTCCTATAATCACATCATGCTAGACCTTCAAGAAGTCCTTCCAATAAATACTGTGTAATACATATATACACATGAAATCTTTTAAGGTCCAATGTCTTGATACTACATACAATGTTTCCTTAATATTGTATTGGGTGCCATTTCTGGTTTCAGCCTTATTTTATGAAATTTCAAAATTACTAGACCAAGTAATAGTAGCCCTCGTGTTGCTCTTAAGCAACATTAATTCAACCAAACAAGAAAAACTTAATACCGGATTTAAGAAATGATGGGAATGTTTGACCCGGCATTTTGTAAAGTAAATAAGCTAGATAAAACAACCTATACTGCTGTGTGCACTTGTACAGTATCTATAATTGACTTGGGAATTGTTTTAAAAAACACTCACTAAAGACAACAGTGATTTAACCTTCTAAGGGGATAACCTTTTTAATCAAAAGGGGGGGGGGGGGGGTTAAAGCATAATCTTGCTTTTGCTGCATTTGTTTTAAATTTAAAATTTTGACTTAAATTACATTTTTTATGCATTTTTAAAATTTTATTTATGTAGCAAATGGTTTTAAAGACCTCCTCAAAAGTGACATCAATTTTTTTAAAAAAACATGTGTTGCTGGGGAAAAATGAGTATTCTTACGCTTTTATACATGCGGTTCCTTCCTAGATGGTTGAAGGAAATAGTACTCAAAAATAATATTTTGTACGTGGAAGTGTAGTGTTTAGATATCTATTAAAACTTTCTTGAATCTTTAAAAAAAAAATTCAGTCCCTGTTGGTGATTTATCTATTAAGAGTTTTTAAGGGAATATTTTCACTTATTATTTTTTTTTAAATATTGTTTGTGTAAATATTAAATTGTTTTTATGGTCAAAATTAAAAAAAATATGGAGAAAAAGGGAAAGCAAGAGCATTGGAAAGCTTTTGACAAATGTAAAGAATTTATAATTGTTCAGAGTTGTTTTATAATATCAAACTAACGAAAAAATTATAGCAAAAATAAGGGATCATACCAGTGTATTTATTGATTTATCTCACGCGAATAATACCCCGTGTGGAGGGAGTGCACGTTAAATATCCTTCAAAGTCCTAACGCTGCGTACGATGTCGCCCTTAAAGGTTGCGTTGGGGGCCTACTCAGGTGTCGGCTCGTCACCTGACTGTGGTTCTAAATTACGACGCCCGTCGCCAATAGCCCTCATAATTCGAACTAAACTAAACTAAATTGATTTATCTCATTAAAAAAATAGTATAGGAAATGAGCAAGTACTTTATAGACTTATTTCTACGATTCCAAAAATGTGTATGGTTTAAAGTATTTTTCACGGATTAAATTGCTTAGCACAATATTTTTTTAAATATGTATTTTTTCAAGTTTGTCCGTTGATCTGCTCTTTTTAAATTTTAATGGTAAGCAGATGAGCAATCATTGCAACGTTTGTTGAACCAACTTCAGTTATAGGGTAACACCTGCAAAGTATAATGCAATGTCAGAATCTGTAGTGTGCAAAAATAGTTATAAATTCTCTTTTCATAAACTGGCATTTCTAAAAACTTCTATTAGAGTTACTAATGAACTAAATCTGGAACGGTTTTCTTTTAAAAATAAATTCGACTTTTGAAGGTGATAATTAACTAAATTTAAAACTGGATGAGAGATGAAATATCTGTTTTGTCTAAGTTAATAAGTTTTCTTCAAATGAACACTTTGTGATACTCCAATGTAGGCAATTTTAAGTGATTTTTAATTATAGAAATTTAATTTAATTTTTGCAGAAAAAATAAGAATTTTAATGCGCTTGACCCCAAATACAAAAAACAAAAAAACAAAAAGTGTGCACCTAACTTCAGTTTATATAAAGCAATTAAATTAGTAATTGTTAAAAACTTTGTATTTTTAGTTTCTACTTAGCAGTAATTTCATGCAGCTATATTTTCGGAATATATCGAAAGAAACTTAACACTTTTAAATTTCTTACAAAAGAAAAAAAATGAACCTGCATTTTTTAAAGTTAAAGCTTCAAAGAGACAAAAAAAGATCTTTGTTCTAATGCAATCCTGGGTTGTATTGTGTTGCAAAAGGGAATATTTCCCTCTTCTACCACCCAGTTCCCACCATGCAGAATATAAATATTTCAGGGGACTTTCTTAAAATTATAATAGACAAACATTTTCAAATATCCTGATGTCATATATCATATCCTGAAGTCATGATATTATAACCTGATGGCATGTTGTATCCTGATGTCATTTGTGTTTAGTATCAGGATAACATAATCCTCTGATGGTAGTTTCTGGTATGATTGATGCCCCATGCTTTACGCAGCTTAGCCAAGAACAAGAGGACTTGTTTTCTGCAAATTAACATGCGCATGTGCCTATCGTAAAAATAAGCTTTTTTTTAACAGTCCGATCCGCCGAGTTGTAGCTTTAATGTGACTGTCGTGACGACCACGTATATTTACAGCAGTTTGTTATTTCCGATTTTATCGCCTTATGCCTTCAGATGTTTGTTGAAGATCGTGTCCTTATTTATCATATATGCAACAGTTGCAGATGTCTCGATAAGGTTTTTTTTCTTTTGTTGGAAATTTAATGTGTTAAGATTGTTAAGTATTTAGATATATTCCGAAATTATAGCTGCATGAAATTGCGCATGAGTAGAAACTAAAAACACAAAAGATTTTAGTATGCAATAATTTAAAAAAAATCTGACGCTGACGAATTCACGTATTTTACCGACTGACAATAGACAGTAAGTTTTATGGTGTTGTGTGTAAAAGTTTTTATATTTTAAATGTATTTGTGTTTGACAGTTTATCCCAAAGTTTATATCCGTAAATCCGTAATAGACAAATGCAGCGAGTATCGTTTCAACTGTTTCTGTCAAAGACGGTAACTTCGTGCACGGCATAAAAACATTCTATAAATTAAACGTTGTCCTTTCTTGCTCGTTCTAAATAAGGAGTTTGTTTACTACTTATTGCCTACTATTTTATTATACCGGGTATAGATCCGGATATTAAAAAGTAAATTTTCCTCTTATATTCATTAATACTATACAAGGATTTTTACGACAATTGTATTTCTTATGTAGCTATGCAAATTATGAAGCAAAAACTATATATTTTTTTATCGTTTTCGGAACTATCCATTTAAATGGATGTACCAGGTCGTAATTGATCAAACTTTAAACAAACCTAAACTAATATTGTAATTGAATTGTACTTTTTTTTAATTCTTCGCAAAACATAGTTTCAAAGTCCATTTGTTTAAAAAGTGCGTTAAAACAAAGAATATACAAAATTATTCAGGTTTTGTTGAGGTTTCAAGAGGATAAATACTGAAAAAAAAGTGAGTCACAAAATGGGAATATCGATTTTTTACTGGGAATTGCCAATGTATAAATAATGCCTCGTCGTATAACCTTAAAAAGGTAGGATTTAGGCCCGGGCATCGACAAAATTACTGCTGTCCTATTCCTATAAACGACCCGTGCAGCCAAAAATGTTCGACGAATAATACCCCGTGCAGAGGGAGTGCACGTTAAATATGCCTCAAAGTCCTGACGTCGCGAACGATGTCGCCCTTAAAGATATGTGTTGGGTGCCTACTCAGATTTTGGCTCGTCACTTGACGTGTGGTCGGCTATATTTCAACGCCCGTCGCCAATAGCCCTCGTTTAGCTCTAGTGCGACGATAATTCAACCTAACCTTGGGCATTAACAATGAGCGACTTGAATAGTTTACCCACGGTACAAATACGACATATTTTAATTAATTGAAATCAAGATCCTCAATATTTTATATCGGAATTGTTGATCGGACAATGGCTTTCTCTTCAATGGACTACCTTGAAATCTGATCGTGATTGCTTTTTCCCAAGTTGCATTGTACTATTTCCAGCCCAGCCCAATTCACGTCGGCAAGTTCATAGATTATAGTTCATCTATTGTTTAACGTTTTGAATGGCTTTTCTTTCTTGGTAAGGTGGGATCTTTATATTGCCGGCTCAAATAGAGCCTGACCGTACGGGAAGGGTCGGGTCACTGGGTCAGTAACACTTTTATGGTCTGAAATTGGCTCTTCAGGGCTTCCTTTCGAACATTCAGAAATAGGAAGAAAAAGTAAAGATTCTTTTAACGAACACTTACTGGTTTTTGTGTCCGTAAATGAACTATATTTAGTGTCTTTTAACTGTGCTGGCATGACTTCATGTCATGATTTTAGTTTTGAAAGGCCGAATGATTGAAGTTAGGACTGAAAATGAATTCTCGACAAGAACTGATTTGCGGATTCTTATTTGAGTTTTTTTCTCGCTATATGATGAGCAAATTAATTTTTAAATGCATCATGACATTAATTTGTGCGTCCCGTCAGAAATTGGCTCTTCGGGGCTTCCTTTCATTTAGAAATAAGAAGAAAAAATAAAGATTCGTTTAAGGAACACTTACTGCTTTTTGTGTTCATAAATGAACAATTTTTCAGAGTCTCTGAGCTGTGCCGGCATGACTTGAAAGACCGAATAATTGACGTTAGGATTGAGAATGATTTCTCGACAAGAACGGTTTTGGGTTTTTTTTTTCTCGCTTTATGAGGAGCAAATTCATTTTTAAGTGAAGCATGATATTAATTTGTACGTCTTCGACCCAGTTTTTATTGTTTACATAATCATATTGACCAATGCAATTAAAATACTTCGGGACTTTTTAATCTTCACATCTCACCTGTCGTCAAATTCCAGAAAAACGTTTAAGTCATTAAACAATTTTAAGTGGCAAGTTCAGTAATGTCATATGTTATAGCAATGTAATAGGGTATGAACCTTTTTGTATAAGTATATAGACAAGCAAGCTTTTTTTTTAAAATCAAGGATACACAACTTCGCAAGGTACAACCTTTGGAAAATGGTATTCATTTACAAAAAAGATGTGTCAATGCTTATTTTTCGCATGCAAATGAATGTTGAATCGTAGCTTTGCCTTCACCAAATTTCGTCTTAATGATTTTTGTTTGCAACCAACGCCTTAAATATTTTTTAAACGTATAAGCAATTACTCGGATAGGTAGAAAACACTTACAAGGAGATTACAAGGATGTTTACATTTCCTTTATCTGTCTGGTTTACCGTTAATATTGATTTTAATGCTTGGCTTTATTAATCTATATGCTTGTTTCTTCATCGTGACTATAGTTTAGTGGTAGGTCGTCGGAAAACCCTTTTCGTTCAAAGGCTAAAATGTTAGTTTTTGAGCCATTTTGGTGATGTTGGCAAAGAGTGAGAGAGAAAATACTCATTAATTGACAATTGATTCTACAACCCTTTAAAAGTATTTTTGTTGGAATTATACAAATTAAAAAAGTAATAGAAAATGAATTTCTATTTTTGTATTCTACAGAAAGTATCATGAATTGGGTGATAATATGCAATAAATAATCCATCATTAAAGAAAATACACGTAAAAAGTTTTTTTATTTAAAACAATTTGGTTTATGGAAGTGTTAGGTTTTTGGTTTTTAATAAATATGCTTAATTTGGTTTTTTTGAAAAGGGCCAAGGGTAAATTTTCATTATGGGTGTTGAGAAAAATTAATTTTAAATGAAATTGCTTACCACTTCAATTGAAATTTAACTTTTATTACTATACTGAACAATCAATTTGTTTATTATAATTTATAAATAAATTTGCTTATAGCCAGTTTTTTTATATCAATTATAGAAGGGAAATGACTTCCTAAAAGACAACATATAGCATATAATTAATTCATCGGAATTTATTTTTGTAAAGAATCTATTATAATTGGCCGGAAGGAATGGTTTGATATTTATAGCTATTGCTCTTACTTACATTTAGACGAAATCTAGGTCACTTTCGATTTTTAATTTATGCTTTATGATAACTGTCATTAGTGAAGTTGCTTAATGGATCACAAAGTATACTTTCGATCACGTTACTTCCTTTGTCAATATTAATGTGTCATTCATCTTATTCAATACGGAGATGGAATGGCATGAGGGATATTAAGTAAAAGTAATCAGGATTAAATAAACTTGCAATTACTTTCCATATGCCGATGCCGTAGGAAAAGTAAGGGTCTAAAAATATCGGGTTTGAAGTTAAGAAATAAAACTTTGGAAATTTGTTTTTTAACATGGTTCGTACACTCCTTGAAAACCTTGAAAAGTGCTTGAATAAAAAAAGTTCATTTTCATGTCCTTAAAAGTGCTTTAAAATGAATCTAGAGTGCTTGAAAAAAATCCGAACTATTTATTGCAAATTCGATAATATAAAAATTTTTCTCATTGCGATTGCCGAAGCACGTGATGGCCGAAACACGTGATCTCTCACCCGGTTACTTTTTGATATGACGTCACTAAAATCTTATAAGTTGTACTTTTTTGAATTAAACTACAAATTTTCAGATTTGCATAATAATTTCTAAACTAAATAAAATTGAATAGGCATTAAATTTTGTCTTAAATTTTAGCCTTGTATCATAATAAAAATATTTTCATTGACTTAAACAGTATTTATCTCTATTCTCGAAATAGAAATAATTTAAATCTCGCATACCATTAAGTAAAACTTTATTGAAAACTTTCCATTGGAAACTCCATTTCGTGGGCACAAGCTGTGTAGTTCCTTTTAACTGTATATACTGTGTTTTGTCGACAAAGATTCCGGTTGGCGAGATTTGCGCCTGCGAAATGGAAAAGTACCAATTTATTTCGCGCGTTCTTTGATTCTTTTTTAATCCAGCGTTTTTAATTAACTTTTATAATTTAATTTATACATCTATACCTCAACCGATGTACCGTAGCAACATATTTGGATTCTGAGTAATTGGAAATGGTTCAAAGTTCTTACATTAAAAAAGTTATTGGGAAATGGTATAAAATACAATTAATGTGTGATCAGTTGTAAAATTGGATGGTGTTTTGACAATAAACTGAGAATTTCAATGTCATATGAATCAGTCCATTTTAAGCATATTAGAAATACAGGTGGGCGTGAGCGTGGGAATTCAGGGTCAATTGGACGCGGAAACGCTCATCTTTCGCTCTTAACTGTCCCGTTTCCTCATTCTCAAGTTCGAATTGAGAAATTGTTGTCGGGATTTTTTTTCCCTACCGCTATCGGACTTGTAGCTGATGACCAAATTTCGCAACGCTTCACTGAGCTAATATTAAAACTGCGCCTTCCATGAGATTGGAGTCCAACTTGTTTCAGAAGCAGCATTAGTCCTAATTTTGTTGAAATTGGCTTATTATTGTAGGGATTGGTATTCTTATGGGGTAAAGAATATTGGGATTTCTGGAAACATCGCAGGTCAGGTTAGTCTGTATTGTCTAAATCTAATATTATGAAAGAAATTTTCTTTAGAAACTCTGGGAAATCTTTGATTCACTATCAATGAACTTTAACTGAGTTATGCAGGCCGATATACAGAATTGTATAGCATAGGAAAGCGGATACTTTTTACACTTTTAAGGAAAATTTCAAAGCGACGAACTCCGGCAATTCTAAAAGCGGGATTTTGCAGAAATTTTAAGATCATAAATATCAAGCAACTCCTTAAAACGCAATGTTACCTACCTAGAAGTTAATGGGAAACTCCGTCGATGTTCTAAAATCGCGAGACACCCAGTGATGCATACTAAAATTGTAAAAAGCACTTTTTAAAGACTCAGCTCTAAGATTTAAAACAAATAAGAAAAGAGAAGTTAATTTTGTTAATGAATTTCTAAGGGCTTATAATTCTGTATTCAATTATCAAATAAAATTCATAAAAATCAATAATGAGAAGAAGGAAGTGGAAAGTCGTCAAAAATTGGAAAATAACTAAACATTAAACCTAAGACAAGCTAAACTGAAATCACTGATAGGTAGAAGACAAGCGTTACGGCATTACTGTTTCGCCTCCCTCTCCCGGGCCCGAAGCACACTTTTAATTCTTTAACTTAATTATATTGTTTTTACTTTTTTTGTGATGGCACCATTATTTTTTTTTAAGATATTGCAGATAGTTTTTGTCTAACTAATTTGTGCCTAGATACTCTTTGAATTTTTTAAAAAGTCTACAGGTGTACTGAAAAAAACCCGGAATTGAAACGTAATGATGATAATGATGAGGTCAATAATGATGAGGCCAATATAGCTATTAATATACTCCACAGCCTTGTTATGTTAGCCACATCTTTAACATATTATTCAGAATAACATCCATTATCTTTTGTACTCTTTACAAAGTAATAGATTTGTCTATCGAAGCGCATAATAGCATCTGAGGCATTTTAAATAAGCTGTCGCTAAAACATGTTTCACGAAAAATTGGAAAACGTGATGGGAAAATTTGTATTTCCATGTTTCCATTATTTTCCTTTTATGACATTCGAAAGCAAAAGGCACCACCTATAAATCTTTCATTTCCTCTTGAAAAGTGCCAGAATTCACAAAAGGATTCCTATTTCCGTCCTCCCGATTGAATTCTTACGACAAATTTATATCGGTTCATCCTTTTCGAATTGTACCAGGTGGTTGTCCTCTGCGCCTGACGTGTAGTGAAATGGAAAAATTTCTAGAAATCGGACATGTTTCTTTGGATTTGAGTGTACGTATCTAACTCTTACATGACATCTTTCCAAGTCTGCTGGGTTTTCCGATTTTGAAATAATTCGATTATGGAATTCAAGTGTAAATTGTAGCATATGGGTGATTGCCGTAACATAATTAATTCCCTAAATGTAGATGTATAAACTATATTAGCTACTCAGGTAATCGTAAATTAACTCTTTTATAGATAAACAAACCGATCATGATTAAATTTTTTTAACTGTGTGCATTGGTTATTTTTTACTCTATGAAGAAAAGCGATAGCTAAAAATGCTCTATTTGAATTGATAATTTTTCTTTCTAGAAAGATATATTTAGGTAAAGGTTCAATTTAGTAGAAAAATGTCAACTAAATATTATATTTATGAAACCTGAAATCAATAATTTCTCCCTGGAGAGTCAGCGATATGCAAACATGCTTTCATTCGCATCTTTTAATGATTTCGTTTCCTGATAAAAAAAACCCTTATCGTTTTTTAGAGTTCAATAAAAATCGATTAACCTCTGTTTCCAAGAGTCGCATCTTCGCCGGATGAACGGCTCATTAGTGCTACGTTCGAGCAGATCCGATAGTATACGAAATTCCTGGTTCATCTTCGCTGCATCAGCGTGAACTTGTTTTTATTTTCGAGTTATTTCTTTTATGGTCATTAGCAACATATCACCCACAATAATTCACCCCTTGTATGCGATCGATTGATTGGTTGAAAAGTTGGCGATTGGAAACTTCTTGTGTTTGATGCAACCTTAGCGATCCTCGTACCTAATGGGGCTTTAATTACTGTACACTTGGTTTAACTGTTCTTATGATTCATAAACCAGTCATTAATGCCTTAACACTTGTCCCTTGAGATCACGGTAAACCGCGATGTAATTAAACAAGTTTCTGCGAACGTTTTTTTTTTTCGAAGTTCGTAGAGAATGTTTCTTAAAGTTCTCTAAATTAGACTATGTACGATTCTGGTGGGCAATGAGGCGGCAACCAATAACCATCCTCTGTTCCTGTAGCTATTGGACTTGGTGTGCTAATAGCTTTGTCCGTTTCGAGTAGTTAGTTCAACGATGGACACCCCATTTAATTTCCAAACGAGCCGTGGAAGGATCGAATGGCAGAAAGCTTTTCTAAAATATTAGGAAGACAGCTATGACTTCAAAAATCAAAATTCTTGGCGCCAAGTACATGTTTAACCCACTAACGACAGTCGGCAAGATAATTTGCCTCGCGAAAATGAGTTTTATGCTTAAGTTTGTTAAAATAAACAAATTAAAAAAACAAATGAAGACCATGGTCAGTCCTAAATAATGTATTATAAATTAAGTAATACGAATTACGATTTTTAAAGACTTCAAGTTAATGTTTATATTCGGAAACGAAGGTGTTAATGGTATTCAAAGTCGTCGTTAATGGCCTAAATTATGCATTTTTAATACAAGTTGGTATTGACTTTTTAAAACTTGATCTGATGCAAAGCGGAGACAAAGAGTAAAAAGAAACATTGCGACTGCGAAGTTTCTCAGACGGGGCATTCTTTCAAGATTAGAACACTGGGAATTACTAGTATGGTAAAAGGCTTACAAAGGGAGTTCCGTATTTGCCGAGTTATGTTTGCTGAAGTGCTTTCGAAAGAGTGAAAGAACTTTTCTTTCCTCGACTCTATTTGATCTGAAGTGGGATGTAACATATAGTATTTAAGTTTTCACACGAGAACAGATGTTTTTTTTCTGCGCGTAATATTACGTGTTGAACATCCGATTAATGTTCTGTATTTGAAATTCGCAGCGAAATCTGATGTTGAATTTCTGCAAAGTTTGATGAAAAAATAAGTTAAACTCCTCGGCGCAACAGCCCATTACTGGGCCAAGGCCTGCCGTGCCCAATTCAGCTTTCGTGACCAAGGGCTCTGGAGTGCTAGGCATATGTCTCGGTAAGGTGGTCAGCCTCACGCGGAACCCCCAGTGTTTAGTTCCCAAGCATGCTTGATACCCATTTTATCGACCCCCCACCCCCCGAAAAAATAAGTTAACAGTTAATTAAACCCACAACATTTAGCCACATGTTTTTCCAACAAAGTTTAACATGGCCAGAAGCAGTTTGCTTGAACTTTGCTAATGTTTAAAAAAAAATTGAAAAAGAAAACATTTGGATGCTCGGGATCGGATTCATTTCTCTTTTGCTATTCGGTTCATACGAATTGGAAGTTTTACTCTGTGCTTAAAATAAATATGAAAATAACTGATCTAGAGCTGGAGTTCTTTTTTTAACGACAAAAATGATTTTATACACAAAATGCACACAATATGCTTTTATAATTCAAGAACTGTGTGTTCTTCCTAGTTTAAACGAACTTTCGAACTTCATATGACGGTGGTTAATTTCGAGTCTCTCGTATGTGCAAATTAAATTAAAATGTTTGCTGTTCATCCTGCATTGCTTACTGTCATGTTTATCTTTCATTTTATATTAGTTTTAGTAGCGAATGGTAAATAACTATTTAAGATCCATTGAACAAAGCATCTATCTGCTGCTCTGATAAGATTAAATTAAAATTCGTTGCGGAAAAGTACAATGGAGATTTGTTGTTCATCTTTTTTAATTGCCAGCCAAGGTTAACATCTAATTGTATTCTGTGGTAGTTCTTAGGCATTAGCTTTCATAACTATGAACAAATAAATAACTATCTAAATAAAACATGCTGAAAGAGTCAGATGGGTTTTATCTCGCCCATGTTTATTTTCCTTACCTTAGGAAAATTTTTCTCAGGAACTATAAAAGATATCTACATGTTTTGTTTTATTATTTCTTCCCCATTAATAGCTCTTGATTTTAATCAAGGAATTTTAAATCTCTGCTAAAAAATTATATAACATTAAATCTGATTTTTTGTTTTTTAAAATACATATTAAAAAATACTATACATTTTTTTCTGCTTTGAAATGTTCTCAGCTTAAATCAAAGACCTATATGTAAGGAACAAAATATAAAAAAGTTCATAATGATATCACATATAGTTCCCGAGAAAATTTTTCCTAAAATTAGGAAAATTAACATGGCGAGATAGAACCATCCGACTCCCCTTAAATAAAGTCTGTAATGCAAGTCCTTTTTTGTTGTGCAAGTACGTTTTCGTTTTGTGTCTAAATTTACATGTTAAGTATTTCTTACTTTATATTAGGGTACTCTACCTACTCTACTATTAGCTGTACATTATTGCCTTATGAAAAGTCAATATTTTCCAGTCATCATTATATTTAATCCGTTTATATTCTCGATCAGAAAGCCATGTCCAGTTTCAGTTTCTTGCTTTCCATTATCGATTGGCTCTAACCTTGTCAACACAATAATACAGAATACACCCAGAACCCTTTTTAGGGATTCTACGTATTGTATAAAAGATCATTTGTTCCAAAAAGGGCCATCTTTTATGGTTTAACTAAAACTCGTGGGTGTAGATCCGCTTTTTCTGCAGCCTGGTTTAGCAAGATTGCAGCACAACCCTGGCCAAAATGCCCCTGGAACAGTTTCTATTTTATCATCAATCTTTCGAAGAACCGTGGACTTTTGTTTGCAGTGTATGGAGAGAAAGAAGCCAAACAAAAGTACATATACGTCTGTGTTGTGGAGGAAAGAGTAAGACGGAGATGCTGCCATGTCAAAAGCAATGCAAAAATTGGTACGTCAAGTGAAGCCCTGATGTACGCCCCAACAAACGTTAAGCAAATTATTTGGCGCTACATTGCATACAATAAAATAACAAGCAAAATTTTTCGTTTGAGGGAAATATTGTAACTTTGCATTCATTTAGATCTTGTACTGCTAAAGCTTCACAAATGGTTATTAGTGGAGTTTTAATAACCGATTCTTAGATTGAAATTATGCGCCTTTGCATCGATAATTTTGCTTTGTTTTATTTCATTTCAATCGATCGGTGCTTACAGTGCATCCTTTCCACTATAAGAGCCACAGTATGACGATTATAGGCGGTCGTTAAAATCATTTTCCGCCTCTGTGTATAGTTCTGTTTGCATAATACATTTGTTATATACAACCAGGGCCTGTTCTTCCACAAAGCCCGGGCCTAGGGCCCCAAATTTTAGGGGCCCCTTATTATGCTAAATGCTGTGAATCCCCAAAATATCAGTAAACTAAAAAAAATTCTGATGCTCCACTTTGTTTTTTGTTCAATTTTGACTGAGAAATTGACCTAACGTGATTGTTTTGATGTTTATAAGGAATCCCATAAAATTGCAGCACAAATTTGATACATAGGTCATATAGCACCATAAATACTGGAAATCATACACAACATTTTCCGTAAAGGGGCCCCCAAAATAGCTTGTGCCTGCAGTCTGAGTTTTCCTAGAACAGGCCCTGTATACAACAAAAGGATGGAATTCGTTGATTTTTTCGTCTTTTTTTACCATAAAGTTCATTTAGAATATATAAAACTACAATTTTGTAATTAGTTTCCATAATAAACTGTTAACTTTTGAATAAATGTCCAAACTGTGCTGCCTCAAAATTTGCCGCTCTAGGCTGCAGCTTGTAGAAATACGGCCCTGCTTTTCACCTCGTAATGTAGACGCTGATATTGTTGTGTGGGCGTATCACTTTTTCTTTCAGACTGCTTCACTTGTTTTCTCGCCAATCATCTCTAGCATATTCCGACCTCTATGGCGGCCTTTATGAAATTTCGGGTACACAATGCCGCTGTAACCTCTCAAGAGCACGCGGTGATTTGTGATTTATTAAGGGTCGCTTAAGATAAAAGGGACATTTTTATACTTTCAATAAACAGAATAAGACAATCGATCACCTATTTTTCTTTTCAGAGTTTTTACTTTTCGAATTTTTTTTCTGGCTCTTACTTTAAGTGTTTTTAATCTTTTAGTTTTTGACAGTAGGGGAAAAAAAATTATGGAACTATGTTTGTTTTATGGATTTTAAAAACTTTCTATGGTTTATTTTTCTGGCAATATTCCCTTTAGTGCTTACATAATGTAACTTTTAGTTTGTGTAACAAAATTCTTATGTTAATACGTATATAAAAATTAAGTTGCATTTATTTTTATAATAAAAAGTTTAATGACGATGTACTATAGTTATTAAACATAGTAACAGGTATAGATACTATTTTTTTCAAAGAAATAACGACTAAAACTTCAAACCAGCATTCGACGCTAATAAGGGCAACCGGAGAAAAACCGCTGGGGTTCCCAGTCGGTAAGGAGCTTGCCTTGCATGCGAAAGGTTCCAGGTTCGGGTCCGGGCATTGAACAATAACTGCCGACCCATGAACGACATGTGCAACTAAAAAGTCCGACGAATAATGCCCCGTGTAGAGAGAGTGCACAATAAATATGCTTAGAAGTAGTCAGACGCGCTTACGATGTCGTTCTTAAAGTTGCGTTTGGTGCTTGGTGCCTACTCGGGTGTTGGCTCGTCACTTGACTATGGTTATAATAGGGTACTTGACTAAAAAAAAATTTATTGACTTAAAATATTCTTATGCCAAAATTATTAGACCCGTATTTTTTCTTTTTTTCAAATACCCCATAAAAAAGGGGAAAATGAATTTTAATGAAAATGAAATTAGGACGAAAAATCACTCCCGAAAACGCTTTGTGGCTGTCACGTGGTATCTATGTCACTAGTGACTATAAACAAACTTTGAAACACCATTTTGGAATCTACTTAAGCAAATTTGAACTATCCGCTTTTGTAAAACCTCCACCCATTATCTATATTTTTCTTATTTTAATAGTAAGTTAGATTAAAACCAGTTTAATTACAAACAAGAAGTTCATAAAGAACTAAAATAGCCTACTTTCCTGTTACTTAAATACTTACTGAAGTTCTAATCGGGAAAAAAACTAGGTTTCTAACAGCCGTTTCTACACTAGATTTATACATATTAGAAAAAAAATCGAAACACAGCATCCAGCTAATAATTTAAACTTCTAAAAGCCAAAATCAACTATTTTATTTTCCTTAATATTCTTTCGTAAAATAATTAAATATTATTTATCATCTGCTCGTGATTTATTTGTAGTTCGAATAATAATTAAATATTTATTGATAACAAAAGTAATGAAACTACTCCGAACTTCATTAAAAAATAAGAAATGTAAATTAAAACTAAGCATAATTGCATGCAAAAGTACGCCTTGCCGCTTTCTTGGTAGATAATTAATGAATAATCAAAGAACCAAATTGTGCTACATTTTATGACGTCATTCCAAACTGATTCATGAAAATATTATTTTGCTTTAAATATGTTTAAATAAAGTTTCTCATGCCATTGTTGATTTGGCAACAGTGATTTAAATGACTCAAAATTGAATTTCAATGCTAATTCAATGGGAAATTCGCCGAAAGATAGTAGATTTATGTCCGTCCGGACGTACAGACAGACGGACAAAAAGTATGAAAGTTGGGTATCTGAGGTCATAGCTTTCTAACAAAAAAAGAATTTTTAAGATCCGAGGGATAGAACCGATTTTGGAAGAGGGATACGGACAGACAGACGGAAAGACAGACCGACATACGAACAGACAGACAGATGGACATCAACCGCATTTCAATACCTACAGTGACTTAAATGACTCAAAATTGAATTTCAATGCTAATTCAATGGGAAATTCGCCGACAGATAGATTTATGTCCGTCAGGACGTACAGACAGACGGACAAAAAGTATGAAAGTTGGGTATCTGAGGTCATAGCTTTCTAACAAAAAAAGAATTTTTAAGATCCGAGGGATAGAACCGATTTTGGAAGAGGGATACGGACAGACAGACGGAAAGACAGACCGACATACGAACAGACAGACAGATGGACATCAACCGCATTTCAATACCTACTTTTTCATTTTTTTAATTCTTTCGAATTAAAAAAAGGAAAGTAGGCTAACAAAAAAACATCACAGCGGTTTGTTTATACATACTAGTGACGTCAGCCAAATCGACGTGTTTGTGATCACGTGACGTACCGATGAAAAAAACCATTTGAAAATGATTTTTATTAATTTTTTAAAGATTTATTTTGCAAAAAAATATATACGTTTGTTATATTTGGGTTCAAACTATAATTTAATTATTGGAAGGTATTTTAGCGATACTGTCAAGTACCCTATTTATCACATACGTCGCCAATAGCCCTCGTGTAGCTCTAGTGCGACGATAAATCAACCTAGCCCTTAACCCTAACTTCTCTTTTCGAAATTTCATCAATGATTAAGGAGGAATTTAAGTTTCGCTACACTCCCAATCAAGCAAACCAGATTACAAGCAAGAGAGTTAGCTTGGCTACACCTACCCAAATATCTTTCAGCTATCCGAATTCCGGCAATCGATAGCCGACGACTGTTATATATTGGGGGAATTCCGGTAACTTATGGCAGTCGTAAATTCAATTTTGTGATGAGTTACCATGCTACAAGTTTACCACCGGATAATCGAATTTGGAATTGCTATGTTTGCGCTTTCTCTCAGTTTGAACAAACATATCGAGGAAATTATAAAATGTTTGTGTGTGGAAAGGGAGTTTAATTTATTGAATGCAATGTGTTTGTAAAATGTATTTGTAGCTTGCAGAAAGCTTTCTTAATTTTGTTATACGTTTGAATCAATAGTTTCACTATAATTTTAATTAAATTTATTATTTCTTTAATTTTTATCCGATACTTTACTTTATAAAAAATATAAAAAATTATCTATTATTTTTTAATCACTATAAGCTATTCCCAATGGGAATGTTTCAGATGATGTAACGCTCTTGTTTTCATTTTTATTCGTACTAATATTTCATTGGTTGCTTCGGTATCACGTACTGCTATTTAATTGGTTGCTTCGGTTTCACTCTTAAAATGACCGATATAGATGAAAAGAATTTTTTCTTTCTATTCAAGCTTTCTTTTAAAAAATGTTTTGAACAACCAACAGCCCTGCTAGAAGTCGGCATTTAAAAATTAAATGAGTAAAATATTCTTAGAAAACTCATTTCCGAATACCAAAACATAAGTAATTCCAAGCAACAAATGAAAACAAACCGTTGGAGCTGTTGCCATCCACGACGTGAAAAAAACCCATTCTAGTAATCTTAAGCAGCTGTCATATAATCAGCTAGATGGCAACTGCATTTTCGCCAATAACCCTCGTGTAGCTCTAGTATAACGTTAATTTAACCAAGCCAAACTGTAATGAATTCCGAAATAACCCTTTGTAAGAGTTTCTATAACACTGTTACCAACCTTATATGCAACAAAGAAACTTAATCAAGAAAGTGTATTTTTTTATTTTAAGGAACATTCTAGATAAAATGGATGAGACATTTTCTCATTACTAAATGTAATGCGAGTTATTCTGTTACTAAAAGTGGGTACTAGAGAAATCTCATTTCTAAAATATTAAATTCGGTGATGTTCCTGATTAGAGTATTACGTCGTCTTTATTGGCTGAAGTTTTGGCGGACATGGATATTCGTTTTATTCTTTTGGGCGAAAAACTCTTTAAATATTCATTTGGTTTTTAAATTAGTTTAGGTCTTCAGGAATGTAGACGGTTAGTTCAGTAAAATTTCACTTTATCTAAGTATTGCTCAAATGAAAGTTTTTGTGTTTTTGCTTGGTTGGAGTTGGATTTTTCTTTAGGTTAGATATTTTTGTGTAATTTTATAAGTAAATGTAACAAAATTGTGAATGAAGTTTAAGAAAAAAAGATACGTATTAAGTGTTTTGGTAGAAGTTAAATTGTATTATAATTTTAACTTACTTTATAAAATCAGGTCAGGGATCTTTAGGAAAAATGTAGGTCTTTAGAAGGAACCTTTCACAAAAATAATTAAAAATAAACGCTTTCAGTTAAATTTTATTTTAGTTCGTTCGAAACACGTATTTTGTAGCAAGCATTTTTCATTTTATGTTTCATTGAGAACTGATAATTCTACGTTTTGGTTATGCTTTAAATAAAAGTTTAGTTTCGCAGAATCTTAGGTTAAAAAAAATTAGTTGCATAACCAAAAAAATGTACAAGGTCCTTTTTGTTTATATTTCACACATATTGTGCTCTTATTTCGCAAAAAAAATTGGCGGACACGTTTTTCTTTGAAGTATTTATTATTTCATTTTTACAAGAAAAAGACACATTTTTTTTAAAGAATTTCACTACAGTAAACTGGCATTGTATATTACAAGATTTTTATTGTTTATTTAAATATAATGTTTAAAATTTTGTCTAAAATATCTTGATTATCCCATATTTTGATACAGACTTAGATACATTTTCGGATGCACAAAAACACTCAATTTTCCATTTTTATCGCATTGGAGAAAAGCTCTGTTTACGATTTGAATATATCTGTGATCGACATGCCTCCTGAAAAGTTGTTTCAAAAAATCAATTACATTTTTCAAAGAACTCAATATTTCTTTTGGCTGGGCTTAAGTATTTGCTTTATTCTTCCTATTAATGGTAATTTTTTTTAATTAAAGTAATGGAATAGATGAAAGCACAACTATTTATTCGTTATTACAATGTATTTCATTCATTATAAAATATACATGAATAGTTTCTACTTGGATTCTAACCTAGTATAGATCGATAACTTCGTATGGCAATGTGGAACTCTTTACATCCGCGGAAGGATCTTCTCCATAGCATATTTCTATTTACCCTACTTAGGTTGGCCTGGAGTATAGATCCATTTCTTTTACTTTTTCAGTTGAACGCACGCGATCCGTTTCAATTCTTCATAAAAATGTATGCGCAATATTTTCTACTTGTGAAGAAACTTTTCTTTCTAAAAAATCTCTAAAAAATCCAACTAATGATATTAGGTCTTCTAATAGTTTGTTACTTCAGTTATCTTTTGACCCATTGACGACTATTTGTAAATACTATTAAAACGCCTGCGTTATTCAACAAAAACGTTTACGTTAAATTTTTAAAATTCACTTTTCGTTTAACTTAAATTTTCCTGTATAAACTGTTTAGTACTATTGTTTTTCCTTGTCTCATATTTTGTTTAGTTCGATGATCTTGAACAGAAAGCTTTCAGTAAAAGTAGGACCCAAAAAAGAATCATTTTGGTGAATTTGGTACATTTTCTTGTCAACCGTTGTGAATGAGTTAAAGTTCGTCGAATTAAGCACTTCAAAATGATGGAATTGATTTCCTCTGGAATTAATACTCTTGATTTATCACCAATACCCCAATTTGTCAGGGTTGTTAAAATCCCGGGTTTTTTCATGAAAAACCCAACCCACTTGGTTTTTTTTCAGGGTTTTAGGTTTATTTTTCAGTATTTTGGATGTTTTTCAGGAGGATTTCATTATTTATCTATACATTACAATTTTTAAAACTAACAGAACATCTTGAGTGAGATAATCAGGAATGATGCAATTTAAATTAGAACAATTAAAAAATAATTGCATATAGTTGTTCGATAAATGTATAGTAAAGTTTATAAATGTATTGTCTAGAACTAAGTATTGTTTTTTTGTGTATGTGTAAAATTATATCCGGAATATTGTAACGATAGAAATTTAACTTAGAATTTTAAAAAATGTATTTGTTATATTTAATTGTTAAATAATTAGTATAAATTTAAATTTGTAAATGCATTTTAAATACTGAAGGTACAAAAATCTAAAAATATATTAAGAATAATACTAAAATATTAATTAAAAATGATATGAAATCTATATTTTTTAGATGTATAAAAAGTTTTTACTTTTTTTTTAATTTTCAGTGAAGGCAATTTTAAGTTCAATTGCCCACTTGGGTTTTTTCAAGTGGCTTTAAAAAAAAAAAAAAAAAAAAAAAAAAAACCTGTTTTTTTCGGGTCGGGAAAAATCATAACAACTCTGCAATTTGTCGCTCTAGTACGATATATAAGTTGTAATATAATGTTTAAGCTATATTTCTTGTACCTTGTAGAATCATAGTGCTAAAATGGTTACACCCATCAAAACAATGATACATAATGGATGGTCATTCACACAAATTGTAACTCTTCTACAACTAGCATTTCGGCGCAAAAAGGGTTCTCCCATAAAAAGTTCACGTTTTTCCTAAATTGACCAGTTTCTTTTTGTGAACAATGATGGCTGTTATCAATAGTTGATTTACCGTTGTTGTACGACCGTGTCATTGCTTTGTGCCATCGGTCAGCGAACCTGTGTTCTAACCGTGCCTCCTTTCCGAAATTACGCCGATATTTTCGGCCATTGTGAAACACCGTATTTTGCAGTTGAAAAGGGACAATTATTTCTTAACAGACCGTAATAAAGCTCGATAGAGTCAGACATGAAGTTCTTTGAGTCACTTAGCTGGTGCTTCTTTGTTTGCTCTTTTGAATGGTTTGGTCTAGAAGATGATTAACTAATTACAGTTTTGATGAAATACAAAGAAAACAAATGTGGTATAAATTTTTTTACTTCGAGTCTAATTCGAACTTCTTGTTGTGATTTTTTGTTTAAAAAATTCTCATGTATACCCTGCAGGTTTGAAAAAAAGTTTTGTAAATGAAAAACACATCCTGGCGGGGTTTCATTAAAAAATACCGGGTTTTTTTTTGACGAAATGGGGGAAAATAATTTATTTAAAAAGATTAAACATTTTTTTAAAGTTTAAATTAAAGCGCTCTTTATCCTTTTTATCTAAGACAAGATATCCAAAGGTATAAGGTAGAGATGATTTAACTACAAAATCTATTTATAAAATTATTTTTACTTTTGAATCTACCCGGGCAACAAATCTGACAAAACTGTTTGTTTACCCGTGTTGTTTCGATGCATACCATGCGTGACTTTCTTCAGCGTGATTTGTTTTTCTCAATTCCGTGTTATGTATCGTCAAAAGAGTTTCGATAGAAAGCTATTGGATATTTATAATGCTTTTGATAGAACATATTTTAATATATCTTCAAAGTGAATCATAATAAAACTTATATTTTGATAATCTCCCATTAATATTTGATACGTTTTTCTTTGAAGTATTTATTATTTGTCAAAACATTTTTGCAAGAAAAAGACACACAAAAAAATCGTTTAGAATTTCACTACAGTAAACTGGCATTGTATATTACAAGCTTTTATTGTTTATTTACCTATAATGTTTAAATTTTGTCTAAAATATCTTGATTATCCCATTCCCATAACTATATTTTGATACAGACTTAGATACATTTTTGGATGCACAAAAACACTCAATTTTCCATTTTTATCGCATTGGAGAAAAGCTCTGTTTACGATTTGAATATATCTGTGATCGACATGCATCCTGAAAAGTTGTTTCAAAAAATCAATTACATTTTTCAAAGAACTCAATATTTCTTTTGGCTGGGCTTAAGTATTTGCTTTATTCTTCCTACATCCTACTTGGAATAAATCTAACATGAAAGAAATTGCGTGTATACACGAGATCTTCTGTACTTTCTGTAATAACTTCTTGCGCTGGCTGAGTAAAACCCGATATGTGTGGCGTACATGGGATTTGTGAGTGTATGAATTCAGACGTTTCTCATTCTCATCAGACATGTTTGAATCTAGTTATTTTTTTGGCGTATTGCTTTTTTCGTATCATCGTATCCTTTGTTTTGGGATTCGGTCATCTTTTTCCATTTCTTGAATTTTTTAGGATTACGTATACTTACTTTCTATATAGCCCTCGTGCAGTTCTTATGCGTTAATTTAACCAAAATAAAGAACCTTTCGTACTCAAATTTTCTTCGATACTGGCCTTTGAGTTCAAATTATTTATTGCAAGTGTTTAAATAATTTACTGTAGTTTATGTATCCCCTAAAAAATAAATTCGACTAAACGATGGCATAGGCCCGGTGCATATATACGTTGTAGTCAATTTAGATAGTTTTGTTGTCTGTCTGATGTGATGTTTAGAATTCAAAAATTTTTCTCGTTCTTTTTTTGATATACTACAACACGGAATTCAGCCGCATTTGATGCTCAACGACTTTTAACATTTATAAAATATTTTTTATTATTACTGCACGGCATAAGACATGCATGGCAAACTTTTTATGCTCCAATCTACGATTTTTTCCCCATTACGACATTTTATTTGGTCTTGGGTTTTAATAATTGAAATTCAAAATTTCTTTCGATTTAGTAAAATGTTACATACTAGTACATTCAAAGAGTTCGTTAAAAGAAATAATTTTGAAATAAAAAAAAATAATCAGTGAAAATAATGAAGTTTTGTTTAAAACCTTGTAACATATTTTAAGAATATTTCTTTTGCCAGACATTGCGTAAAACTTTCTTCTGGAGGAGATCCAATTCTAAAGCAATAAAAATAACTAAGAGCCGCCTATTTTATCGACTTTCCTTTCATCTCTAACATTTTTCAACCCCAAAGATAATTCCCTCTTTCAGCGCTCTCGCCTTTTGCGTATTTTAATTATGAGAATTTGATTTGAGTTCTGAAATTATTAACCTCCATTAGAGCATCAGATGGTGGTTATTTTCTCATTTGTGAGAATTCGACTATTATGATGGATTTTTGCAGTCTTTTATCTTTTTTTAAAAAAAAATCGTATTTAATTTAGATTTATTATGGAATAAAGTGTATCTATGTCTGGAAAAGATTAATTTTGTAGTTGGTGGATGGATTTGAAATTAAACTTTAATTGATCGCAATTTAACATATTTGGTTTTTTAAAGAGGATTTTGTTTTATATTTTATTATTCTTCGGTATGTTATCGCAAAGATAAAGGGAATTTAGAACAAAATATCGAATAGAAGGTTTGTAATACTTCAAAATGAAATATAGAATGTTTTTATTAAAACGAAATTTGCATCTATATAAGTTTAAGAAATATTTGAAGCATTAAATATGTAATTTCTTTATTTTTTTTGTCCTATTTAAAAGAATTCATACGATCTTCAATTTGTAGAATTTTACGAATATAAATATTAAAACTATAATTTATTAAAAATATTTTTCATTCTATAAATTATTGCGCGTAGCATTATTTCGCTCAGCCAGTAAAAATTCATTATTTAAAACTAAAATAAGATGCTGATATTGTCTCAATTTCAATTCTTCTCAAGTTTCAAATCTAATGTTAGACTTTTCTCTCAGACGATACAATCTTTTACTTTTAAGTCATCAGATCTTCGCCCTTTGTGCATCTAAGTTCAGACGGAAATTCCTTGTTGCCAAAGACAAAAATCAAAAGATCAAGAGAAACAGTAACGGCGCTTGTTACATTACATCATATCAGATGTGAAAGCTTTGAGATCGTAAGTGAAGATAGGTAGCACCTCAGACCTCTTTCTGCTAAAAAGTTTTGTTTTTGTTGCAGAAACAATTCCAATTTTGAGGCTGCCTTGGCAAATTGTGATTTTCTTTGACGTTCCTTTCTCAGACGAGGAATGTCGATGTTACTGGCACTGGAGGGTTTAATTTTAGATTTCGAAATTGTACTTAAGTTTAATTTGTTTTTGTATTTTTTTGTTATACAAGAAGATAAGAAATTCAACGTTTTCAATATAAAATTCTAGGAAGACAAATGAAACAAAATTTGTTTTTCAATAACTTAGAATTTGTTTTATTTTTTGTTGTATCGTTTTGCTTATCTGCTTTGTTTTTATATACATCTTTTAGTAATGAAGTTTTATGTTTAAATGGCATCCGTTTTAGATTATAATGGAGAACGTAATAACAATTAGACTTGATGGATTTATCTAGTATTCCTGTACTTTGAGTTTAATTATACTATGTTTTTCTTATTTGAAATAACTATTTCATATAATAGATGCCCTAACTGTCTTGAAACGTGTTTATTCAAACATAGCTCATGTTATTCTTAATCTATCCCTTTAAAAATTGTTTCGCTGCGACCTTACATTAAATGATGGAAAACAAATATTAGTCTTCTTTACTGATGTTATTTTTCTTTTTAAATGTTTCGAGTTCCCATGCAAAACTCATTTCAAAATGTATTAAGTGAATATTTTCTGAAGGGCTTCGACTGTTTTGACTGTGGCTCTAAATTAGGTAGACTACGAACAATCTAAAATTAATCTTCACGATCCCTTTGTTTGATCAGAGTGTCGAGCCCACAATCTGTTTCTTTCAAGTGAGTCAATTCTTCAAACTAATTAATCTGCTGAACTCTTAAATTTTAAGAGCTCAACTGCTCAATTAGTTAGAAGAATCGACTCATTTGAAAAATACAGATTGTAAACATTTAATGTTATGGAAAAGTTTTTTTTTATTTATGTATTTTCGGAAATTCATACGTTGATTTCGGCTTTGATTAAAAATCTTTCCTTAAGAATTCTTTAAAACCACACCCTTCTCTTTATTTTCATACAAGTAATTTTGTATCTCTTATTTATCATCGAACATTTGTAGCGAACGATGTACGCGTGTTCTTTTGAAAAGGGTAGGCTTGTAAAGACAATAATGAAGGGGGAAAGGCAGGTAGTGCTGAAGAATAGAACATTCTTTTTTGTAATTTGTTCCGTTCGTTAGTCGTGAAATATCCGCCTTTTGCACTCTTGTGTTGGCCCGCGCCTTTCTTTTCTTTCTTTTGTTGGAATAGTTTATTCGTGCATTTGACGTTTATTTTTGACCTGAATGTGGACGACAAGTTTGTGTCGAATGTTTTGAAGGTGTTAAGTCTGCACCAAATAAGTATATGTATATCCGAGGTATTTCCTTACTCAGGAAATCGAGCTTTTATTATATCGAGGTCTCACATTAAGCTCTTGAACAAAGTTAAATCAAACAATACCGAATCCAACTCGGGTATATAGTAGAAACAGGCCCCTAATTGCGAGTTAAATTTAACTTTGTCTTGGTGATAGGTTAAGAGATCTCATTTAAAATGTTATAAATAAGTAAAGGCCCACAGACGAAATTTTCCATAATACTTTTTTCTTTTAATTATTTAGTGAAAGAACAAGCGGGTGTGGAAATCATCCTCTCTGCTTTTTACATTTAGCTAATTCAAATGTTATATCAATGGGTTGTTCAATAATGTCTATTCATTTCTATATTGCGTTGTATTACATAAAACGTTAAGAAACATAAGACTTTGTTTAAAAATGAAATTTAATCGCTTTAATTTAAAAGTCAATTTTATATAACGAAGCAAGTACATAATTATAACTTAAGCTTAAAAACATACAAGTCCTATGTCTACTTATTGCTAAATACATTTATTTACCACTCAGGTAAACAAGCAGCACGTGCTTTTTTGTGATATTTGACAGCTCCTGTTAAGAGAGCCCTCGAGGTTATTGACTTTTACCCCACCTTTTCAAAAAGCGGCAAAGCACAATTGCAATATTGTATTTAAGTGGCTTTGAACTTCCCATTCCTTGTTTATTTACGACTTGTAGGCGTTTGTATTCTTATGCTAACAAGGTGTGCGCTTGTTGTAGACTTTGTTTCGGAAATAATATAAGGATTGTTTTGTTTGGATATAAAGAATGTTTTTTTCGTAGTTTTTATTATTTATGACGGTTAACTAGTCTACCTATTCTCTTATTGTTTATTATTTTCTTGTAACATTGTATAAATTGTTGTTTTATTTTCTTTTGAATCGTATCTTTTGAATCAAACTACACTTAGAAATAAAAAAAAACGACCTAGCAAATACTTAACATCAATAGGTAAAGTATCTGTTATGTCGTTTTTTATTGCTAAGTGTAGTTTGATTCTGTTTGATTATTTGCTTTTAAACTTCAATTATGTACTTCAGTAGAAAATTACTATCTGTATATGATTGGGTATCTTAAAGGGAAAACATTAAAACTTGTTTTCTTTTTTTAAAAATCCTGATAAAATACTACATTGTTGGGTTGAATATAATGCATGTATTACACATCTGGTGATGCACATAAAAAACATTACATCTCAATTAACATATTATAAACAAATTTAAAATTAAGGAGAACATTTTCTTTTTTTGTGAAAAGATATTAAGAAAATTTAATTATGTTGTTCAAAAGTTAAACAGAATGAAAATTAATAATCTATTTCCAAGAAAAAAAAATCGTAAATATGTAGTGAATCGGTTCTGCAATTAATTATTTAAAGAAAAAGGAAGGGTTTCATATAACAGTGTGCTATCAATCTTCATCCTTTCTTATACAGTATAATTTATCTCGTTTTGCTATTCGTAACGCAAATATGTATATGCGTATGATATCAAATGTAAAAAAAAATAAGAGAAAGGATCACGTTGCTATTAGCATTAATTAGGTCTTTTTTAGGATATCTAATTTTTTTATTTTCTGGAACTATTTCTTCAAGAAAATTCTGGATTTTATAATCTGGACCTTAAGTAGGTTTATTTTTTTATGGATAGTTAATCAGTACAAAATAATGATATGAAACTTACAATTACAAGTCTTCTGAATTTATTAGGTTTTGAATGATCAAACAAATAATTATAATTTCTTTAGGGGCACATATATCTACATTTTCTTTCTCCCCTCGTTTTCCCCGACTAAGTATCACATACGCTTCTTCGAAAATTTAAATTACAATTCGTAATTCCGTTTCCCAAATTGCAACTTCTAAAGAAAAGAAAAAAGCATGGGCACTTAAAAAGTCGTTTGAAAACTCGTCTTTGCAATTCTCATTGGCCGAAGATGCCGGGTTTCGATTCATTCCTTTTGAATTTTAAATTCGGTCTGTGTGAAGATCATTACTACCATTTTATACCATCCCATTCGAATAAAATGTTCCGATAGCTTTGTTCTTTGTCTATTGCAAATGGATCTGGGTTAACTTAAATTCTATTGTTCAATCGAACAAGTACAGGTCAGGTCTGATGGATTGTTTTATAGTACTCAAACAATTTAAATGATTGTACAAATAATTATTCTGGTAGCATTTCTAGTTTGTAGTCATTATAATGTCTAGTTCTTAATTATGTATGTAAAAAATGTTAGGGTGGTCCTACAATATGACGCCCGTCGCCAATAGCTCTCGTGTAGCTCTAGTGCGACGATAATTCAAACTAAACTAACTAAACTAAAAATGTTGCGCTTGATTTCGCCAAAAAAAAATGTTCCTAGTACCTGCAACTGCTTTGTGGTGAAATTTTTCACCCTATTTTCGGCATTCGGTTGAATGGTTTTGTTATGGTAAAACATTTCACCACTCAGCCGTTGCAGTTACTAGGAACCATTATTATTGTGAAACCAACCACGAAATTGTTACCAGTGTAATTATAAATATATCGTATTTTTAATTTGATCTGGATAATTTCTAGAAATTCACCAGTTTAAATTTGATCTGCATGTTAAACACTAAAAAGAAATCACATTTTCAAAATAAACCTTAAAGTAAAATCGAAAATGCAATGCTATTTTTGCGTTAGATTTAGTTAGTGAATCAACATGCTCAGTGGAGAAGATATTTTCTAATGATTTGGAAAGTTTTAAAAAGTAACTCTTACAGTTACTTAATATGAAAAGTAACTAGTTACAGCTACTTAGTACAAAAAGTAACGTATCACAGTTATTTTTAGAAATTTCAAGTTATAAAAAAAATGAAATTTTAGCCATCTTACCGTTTTTCAAAGAGAACCTAGACTAAAGAAATAGGGACAATCGGAAAAAGTTAAGAACAAAAATTAAACGTTATTAAAATTTAAATTTTAAGTAATTAAATTTAAGTCGAACACTTCGTTACCGCCATAGATATCATAGTTAAAGTATTAGATTGGCAGATCACGTGACCTCCAATGCTAACGACGGGACGCGCATGGAGACCAGAATAAGAGGGCAATGGGGTCAGTGTTGCCACCAGTTTTAGGAGAAAAACACTACGAAAAAATACCATTTCATTCTAAAATTACAAAAACATACCATAAAAATACTAGCAAAGCGTTTCACGTTTTTTTTTAAAGTCACACTAAAAAGATTCCAAAATGCAGCTAAAATTTTTATGGTATTTTGTAATTTTAGAATTAGATGGTATTTTTTCGTAGTATTTTTCTCCTTAAAGTGGCAGCAACACTGGCCCCATTGCCCTCTTATTCTGGTCTCCATGCGCGTCCCGTCGTTAGCATTGGAGGTCACGTGATCTGCCAATCTAATACTTTAACTATGATATCTATATGGTTACCTCTAAACGTAACTAAGTTACAGCTACAGTTACTTTGTGAAAAACCTAAATACGTGACCTAAAAAAAAAAGTAAATGTTACAAGTAACGCGTTACTCCAATCCCTGATATTTCCTTTTGCTGACATAACTTATACAATGTACTGGTGGAATCTGCCCATTTTCGATCGTAAAAAGTTGTTGCATTTCAAAGAAAACGGAAACACCATGTACTCGTGAATAATATTCGAAAAATATGGATTTACCATTCTCCAGTGGTTTCCAGTTGTGCTGCATAAACACTCCCATTGCTGAAAACTTTGTAAATGTAAACAAAATACAGTTTTTTATTTCCAAAAGAAACTTAAACCGATTTGTTTTATGGCATTTTTTCCCTTTAAAGTTTTGAATAAAACATTGTAAGCTCGATATTTTTACACTTCGAGTAAAACTAGCCAGCTGAAAAAAATACCATCGGATTTAAGAATAGCAAAAGTATTGATATAATTTGCTGACAAATTATTAGATCATGTAAAATTTTAATTACCGGTTGATATTGTACCGTTTTATTATTTTAAATTGATTTGTTTTTTATTTTTATATTATACAATCAATTACCAATATATTTGACATAAATAAAACAGCATTAATTTAGAAAAGCATAAGTTTATTAAGTTTTAAAGAAAAGTGAAATTAATGTTAGTAAAAGTCAATATTTAGTTGAGCCACCTTTAGCCGCTATCAAAGCTTTAATTCTGCGCGGCATGCTATCAATGCAAGACTGTACTGTCTCCTGCATTTGAGGATGATCATTACATACATAAATAATGTTATAATAAATAATTAATATAAACTAATCTTAATCATAATTAATCATAATTATCTTAAAGTAAATATAAATATGGTGTCTACAACAATTCTTTATAATAAAAATCAATAATATTGTAGTTTAAATATACCATTATTGCATAAAAACTCTTAAGAAACATAAAATTACTGAAAAAAAAATACAGTGCGTCTAATAATTTGTCCAGGGACTGTAAGTTTACTCACTGTCGAATGAGGTTATTTTGGCCCTTTAGTGTAACTTTGACCCAAGCTTTTCAAGCTAATGGCCTCTCATTAAATACCCTCAAAAATATGCTTATTTTAATTGGTGGCAACGTTGACTTGACCTATGAGTAAAAAAATATTTAAAAAGAAAGTGAGTACAGTGTTTTATGCTTGGGTCTAAGTAACCCTAAAGGGCCAGTTACACCATTTGACGGTACTAATTGATACATATTGTCAGTTATATATATTTAAATAATTATGGCAAAAATATACAGTACAGATAAAGCATGCGTCGACTACTATTTAAAACAATCATCATTGAAAAAATTTATTAAAAAATTATTAAAAATGTATCATCAAATTATTTATAAAAAATCATATCTTTATTTTCCATGCTTATAAGTTTAAAGTAAAACGTATTCATACAAAACCTTAACTTTTTAATTTGAAAATAATAATAATATTCTCCTTTCTCGTACCCAATACCAATTTTCTCTCTTCTAGCATAGAACTATGGTTTTGATAAATCGAATTCTTTAAATTAATCTAATCTACATGGAAGTGTTGAAAGGTCTTCGATTATCAATAATGGAAAATCTGGTGAATAAATTATTATGAAAAGTTTCATCGTTGATGATCTATGCAGGTTCCACCTTTTACCTGCGTACCACTGACTTTGAAATTTGCGTACCACAGACCTATATATAAGTATATATAACGTCTAAATTCCTCTTCTAAGTTCAAGCTTTGATGTCTAGAAACTCACATTAGGTTGATATGTTATTGCATACTTAATAAAGAATTAAAGATTAACAGTATTATTACAGTTTTTTTTACCATATTCCTAAATCAATAAAAATAGTAAACTCAGCAAAATGATCACATACAACTAACTTTTAGTTTTTAGAGCGAATTGTGTGTTCTAGATTAAAAATAAAATTGTGTAAGACTACTTACCCTAACTCCTCGGTATGCTTCTAGTTATTTATGTAAAGAGTTCAGAAAATCAACTCACAAGAACGACAAATGCATCAAATAGCAAGGCTGCGAAGTCAAAGGTTCAAGGTTTACTCCGATCCTGAGAATAAAGATTTAATGTTTAAGTATGAGTAATATGTTTGCTCACGCTCATCTACGGAAGCTATTGTAGCATTATGTTGTCACCAATCACGCGTACCACGAAATATTCCGCGTCCACCAGGTACCTACCACGTTGGAACCGATCATGTTTCTGTCATATATATCATACATGTAATAAAAATATTTCATTTTTTCAACTTTAGGAAAACTATGGAACAATTTTATTCCTTATTTTAAAAAATATATATTTTTTCAAAATAAATAAATGTCTTATTTGACGTGTTGAAAGCTCATCGATTTTTAATAATGGAAAATCTGACGAATAAATTGTTCCGCCCAGGTTTCATCGCTGATGATCTATGGTTTCTGTTCAATATTATAATCGTTACTACTGTAATTTGAAAAAATTGCATCTTTTTACAACTTTGAGAAAACTATAAAAAAAAAATTATATTCATAATGCTAAAAGGTTTTTATTTGCTGTATGATTGTAAAGCCTATGCTACTCCATACAAAATGTGCAAATATATTGCCCATTTTGTATGGAGTTTTTGTATGCTCTTATCGCATAAATATTCTTATAAATAATTATTTACAACGTCATCATTGAATCTAGCTTTCTGTGAACATCAGTTTTCTCCTATTTCATTTTTAAAGCACCCAAAGGTATGATAAAACCTTTTCACAATTTAAAATACTTTATGTAGTTTTTTTAGGATTAAATTATAAAGTTATATGTTTTGCTAAAGATATCTTGGGATCCTGCTTTCATTGTTGTTGTTTCTAATGTAATGAATAAATGATTCAAATAATTTTGGATCTAATTAATTAAATTTGCAAATTAAGCCCTTTCAAGAGTATGTTGCCACCGGAACTTAACGATGCTGCAAGCTCTTTGTGTACTCACTCTCATCAAAAAGTCATTAATCCAGACGATCTTAATGAATAGAATTAAAAATTAAGCTTGCTTTTACAAGACGTCTCGTTTGCCACCAGACATCTAACTTTAAAAGGGTGTTTTCTAACAAAACACGTCGCTAGCAAAAAGGGATGTTTAGGTTTAACGTATTGTTAACGCCTTCTCATCCATCTTCATTATGTTTGGTAATGGAATCTGTTATCGAACGAAAAATCCATTTAAACCGTTAACCTTCGAGTATTGCTTTGTACGGCTACAATGTCAAATTAAAGAGATATTGGGTACAATCTCCCTTTTCCCCTCCTAAAAAAAACTTATTTTTACATCCAACGACAACAAATTTATGATTCTCGACTTTTTTTTTCCAACTAATTATTTTGTGGAATAATTTTTAGATAGTTTAGACCAGTGGTTCCCAACCTTTTCTGGACCATCGCTTCGTATTTTAGGTTGATCAACATCCATCGCCCCCTTTTAATCTTCATGTTATGTCTAATCATAATTTGAGTTAAAGTGTAACTATAAAACAGTTTTATAACACTTACTAACCGTTTATAAAAGCAACCAAAGAAGCTTTATCCGGTCAGTTTTAAATAAAATAGAAAAAACATAAAACACATATTTTTAAAGAACAATTAAGTGAAATAATTAACTAAGATATATTTTTACTGGTTTCTAGAAAATTTAAGAGAGTTGAATGTAAAAATTGGCTGGTTTGGTTATGGTTGGAGAATGGTTTTACTGTACAAAGGTACAGCATTATTTTAATTTCCCCCCTTTGAATACTCATCGCCTCCTGATCGCCCCTCAAGTATTTTTTTGCCCCCTTGATAACACAAATCGCCCACTTGGGGGCGATCGCCCCCAGGTTGGGAACCGCTGGTTTAGACTATAGATTTTACAGTTCCTTTTTCTTTATTATTTTATGAAGTTTATCTAAGTTTAAAAGACTTTTTAATTACTTAATACTTTACAAGGTAAACGTGATTGCTTATTTTAAACCTATTTTTGTAATAACTGAACTTTTCTTAGTCTTTTTGTTAAAAACTGATAACTCTTCAAATTATTTTAATGAAACTTCAAACGATTAATATGTTAAAATAAGAATCTTTAAAGTGTTCTTAATGAATTTCATTTCTAAATTATATCTGCAGAAGCGGCAACTCATAGTGAGAATGCAAATTGAAATTTAATATTGTAAATGGGTAGATTATAAAAGTTTCAATTATTTCAATCTTTAATTACGAAAATTGCATTTTGTACAATAACAAGCTGCCTATTGCAATGCATGGCAAAAGTAAAGTATGCAGTCGAGAAATCGAGCATGTTGTACTTTGTTATCGTACAACTTGTACGGTAACAAATGCGGCATGCTCAGTTGCTCCTTATTTCTTCCAAGATTCTCCCAAGCTGTTCTCGATCTAACAAACTCGCCAACGCAGGAGGTATGCGATATGACAAGAGAGGTACAACATGGGGGCGGCGCGGCATTGCGTTATCTCCAGATCGTCAATCTTGTCTTGGTGTAATGAGATGAGTTGTCGGAAGTATGGATCGCTGGGTGCGAGGGTCGAGAATAGCCTAATTGTGCGGTTGAATGAGGCCTCAGGGGATGCGTGAAATCAAGCACCAGTCGACCGTGCTCACGTTATGTGGTATTTAGTGTGTTCCTCCACACTCTGGGCCCCAAAATCAACACATGCCATTTAAATGAGTTTTATTTTGTTTTATGTACCATTAATCATAGTTTTCGTATGGACTTGCTTATCCGAACAGAAGCTTTGTATTTACTTATTCCTCCTTTACTGCAGACTGAAGCATTAAGGCCTCCAAAACTTTTCGCACTTTATTGGTTGGTTTAAGGAAAGAAATTCTCAAACATAAGATCTCGGACAGTATCTTATTTATTAGAGAATATACAAAATAAAACCATACAAGTAAGAAGCATGTAAATGATAAAAAAAACAATTAAAGTAGCATAACATGTCTAAAAACATATGTCTCAAAACAGGCTGGGGAGCCCAGTCGGTTAGGCGCTCGCCTAGCATGCGGTCCCAGGTTCGGGTCCGGGCATCGCCAAAATAACTGACGACCTATAAACGGCCCGTGCAGCCAAAAATGTCCGACGAATAATACCCCGTACAGAGGGAGTCCAGGTTCAAATATGCTCCAAAGTCCCAACGATGCGTACGATGTCGCCCTTAACGGTTACGTTGGGTGTCTACTCAGGTGTCGGCTCGTCACCTGACTATGATTCTAAATTACGTCGCCAATAGCCTCTTGTTGGTTCAATAAATGCCTCAACAGATGAAGTATCTTCGAACACAAATTTATTTGAAGACCATAATTTATATGAAGAAGAGCATTGAAGATGATAAAAACTTAAGATGACTATTGTGAGAACCATCGAAAAATACTCTACCATTACGTGTTCCAACTCAACAAAAAGTATCACAGATAGCTCTCCATCTCTATTAAATGTTGTAGACTTGAACAGAAATTAAAAAAATCCCTCTGAATGATATTCCTATTCTGTATATCAGTGCAGCCAAAAATGTCCGACGAATAATACCCCGTGTAAAGGAGTGCACGTTAAAAATCCTTCAAAGTCCTAACGCTGCGTACGATGTTGTCCTTAACGGTTGCGTTGGGTGCCTATTTAGGTGTCGGCTCGTCACTTGACTGTGGTTCTAAAATACGACGCCCGTCGCCAATAGCCCTCGTGTAGCTCTAGTGCGACGATAATTCAAACCTAACCTAACCTATTCTGTATATCGCACCGTAACCGGACAAATGAAGTTATTATAACTTAAGGAGTCATTCAACTTATTAGGAATTGTTTTAAATTTTCTTTACTTAAATGTTATTTCAAATTTACAAAATATGTTTGCTTCAAAGGGCCCATGTTCTGTCATTTCTAACCAGCGTGAAGACTTTTCCTCTTCGATAATAAAGAAAATCCTTTAATGTTTATTTTCTTGCATGATCGCTTTCAGATAAATCACGCGGAAAAGAAAACACGTGTTTTCCCGAGTTATCACTTGCGAATGTTCTCATCCAGAATACAATAGCAAAACTGTCTTCGGTCCGTTGACTTCTGTTTGTGATAAATAGGGTTTTTTTGTTTGTTTTTCCATCTACATTTGTCGTGGTTTTCCGAATTTAAATAGATTTTGAATTCGAGAAAATTTTAAAGAAACTGAATTTTTTTTATTTAGTTGATTTTTTTTTATTAATTAAGGAAAACAGAACATTTTTTAAACTAAATTTAAAATTTGAAAAATTAATTAGAAATGCAAAACAAATAAGCTTGTAAATAACTTTAAAAAAAGTGTAAAATTTTAATAAGGACATTTAAAAAATATATATTAAGGTGTTTTCTTCTTGACACTCAAACTTGTTACGAAAAATGTGAAGATTAAATATATGCCTCTTAAAACTAATTTATGTACGAGTAATTAGTAGTTCATTAACATATAGGTTAAATTCTTAGATTAATTTTTTTGTTTCCGTAGTATGTTATGATGCTTAGAATAAACTCTAAACTGTTTCTGCTAAATTATTATTATTATTATTTACTCACATATTATCGCGTATTATTTACTCGCATCACATTACAGCACAGTTGAATCTTATCAAAGTTCTTATTTGGAACAGATGTTTAAATTTCTATGAAATAAAATTTAATTAATGAAATAAAATTTAATTAATTAAAATTTTAAATCATTTTATGCGATTATGAAGATGATGGCTTGGCTATAAATCTTTCGAATGAGTTATAAACAAAGGTTGTACGTAACAAATAATTGCGTAATTACGTAACAAATAATTGCGTAAATACGTAACAAATAATTGCGTACGTAACAAATAATTGTGTTCCACATTGCGTATTATTTACTCACATAACATCACAGTTAAATCTTATCAAGGTTCTTATTTGGAACAGATGTTTAAATTTCTATGAAATAAAATAAAATTATGTTTTATGTTTTTATGCGATTATGAAGATGATGGCTTGACTATAAATCTTTCGAATGAGTTATAAACAAAGGTTGTACGTAACAAATAATGGCATTATACCTATAATGTATAAACTGGATTGAATATACAGGTTGTGTGTGTATAACTAATGATATTATTTATATTGGTCGTTCATTTTTATCCAGATTAATGTGTATAATCTATTAGCACAGAAAAACTATAACACACTCCAGGTTTTATTATGTAAAAATTTTAATATATTTGTAAAAATATTTGTTTAAAATAAATTTAAAAATTTGAAAATTAATGGCAGCTACAACTAAGAAGGGATTTTAATTTATTTTAACCTAGCTATTAAATTTCCAAGTTGTTCAAGGAAAAAATATAGTCCAGTGCTCCAATTTTGTCTTTGAATTATTACTTTAGAGAAATAAAAGCCTTATATTAGAGAAATATGTGCCTTTAATAGGTGTTTTTGAACTATTTAAAACCAGTTCAAATTTATTACCCAAAGATGCCAAACATGTATGTTAATCTATTTTCAAAGAAATCGCCGCTGTTTAATCGACTTATGTAATTTATCTTATATCGCGGCTTTATAATTTTGATGTTTTTGTTGATTTTTATAAAGGAAAACCTTTATTAATGTATAATGGGACACAGATACTCATTAGGCATTTATTGTGCGAACTATTTAAAAGTAAATGAGCTTGCGTTATAGAGCATTTATTTTGAATCATGTTTTCAAGTGCAGTATTTTGTTTTTAAAATATAATTTTTCTTTTTTTTAGGTGAACACTCTCGCTATCTATATAAGGACTGTCAAACAAGCAAATTAAGGTATGTGGTTAAAAAATTACATTCATTACATTTAAATAAACTTCTTCTTAGACCATTGTATGAGCATTTTTATAAATTAACTTAATTTTGTGATGATAAAAAAGTTTTCTTTAATAATCGTAATTTATCACCTTTATGGTTTTATTATTTATTTTCTCTAGAAACTGTCGACTTTGTATCATTATCAAATAAAAATGGTAAATGCATGGTAATTTATTGTAATCACAGTACCACCTTGAAGTAGCAGTCTTTGTATACCGATCACAATTTTTTTTATACTGTCTTCAGCTATTTTATCTAGAAATCTTCGGTTTACATCATTATCAATCGATACTGTTTATGTGAACTGTGTCTGTCTGCCTGAAATCTGTCGCTTTCTGAATAAAACGTAGAGATATGGAAAAAGTGTCAAATGACGCCGAATGGACGGGAAAGTTATGCATCTACTTTAAATGTTTTCTGCGTCCTTTCGTTTGAAAGTTGATTCTTTAAAAGTTTACATCATAGAGTTAACAAACATGGAATCAAACATTTTTAAAATCTGGTCTTACGAAATAAATTAAGTATAAGCACGTGGGTAATTGTTAGGGTTTTAATTTGGACATTATTTGATTTTTTGAAAACTTCATGGGATTTTTTTGAACTCAATTTCATTTCAAAAGGAAATAAATGGAGGAATATGTGTGTAGTAATGGAAAATTTGTTCTTCTTAAACTGTTTCTAATCACAGTAGACGGTGTATGTCTGTTTCCTTCTTTGCCTTTTGTCATCTCTGGTACAGATTTGATGTCTAAGGAAGTTCGTGTTGTAGCGAATTTGGTGAAATTTTCTACAATGTCCCATGACATGATGAAAATAACTATTCCAGCTCTGCACATTTTGCATTCTCCAGGATCTACCAACCCCTCAAACTCCTAGAAAGGCCGAGATCCAATCGGACATCCAAATTAAAGATAATTAATGCTGGCATCAACATGGGAGGGGGGTGATTATAATATCCTGAATGGTTGCTAAACAGTGGCGAGAGGTATCGATTAGCACAAAAGTTTTTATAATATGCATTGCCGATATTATAGGAACACCCGTGCAGCGCCGGGTATATAGAACTATTAATAGTAAATCTATGTTAATTTATTCCAACCACAATAGCCTTGAATTTTCATTGTTACGTACCGACCACAACTTTCTTTATATGCTAAATCGGTTCTCGGTTAAATTACCTGCGAGAATCCATTCATAGTTTGTGGTTGTCTTTTTGGGTAAACGCTCGCATCTATCAAACCTCAAAGCTTGCTTTGTTTAAGCTCGCCTAAATGGCGGTGTTTTGTTTCCTAGAAGTTTTTGAAAAGAAAAGGATATCGTTTTATCGTCCTCTCCGCTGGGGAACGTGAGGCATTGTTTGGCTGCTTTTTGTGCTGTTTGGAATTAGCAAGTTGTTCTCATTCATCCTTAACTCAGGGTTCATACATTACTCATCCTGAAAAACTCCTGAATTTCCTTTTTTTTGTCTAATTGCCCAATATAACTCCTGAAATTTAAATTAGAAATCCTTAATTAAAGTATAGTTTCCTGAAAAATTATCTATTTATAATAGTTTTCAGTGAATTGCCAGGGTACAATTTTTAAAAACTTGAGGTTTTGCATTCATTTTGGTTTAGCGAATTGTCAGTTAATTTTGTGAGATTTTGCCTGTCTTAAAGTTTCAAATTTTTTTTAAAAAATTGTTGCTCTCAGCGAATTATTTGATATTAACGTTTTCTGATTTTCAAGGTACCACAATTTGTTGATCTTGGATTTTTGTGGTTTTAGTTTTAATTTCATCATACACGTATTGTCGCAATGAGTACGTTTGTGTCTAATATCTCCTGAATTTAAAGTATTGCATTCCTAAAATAACTCCTTAAAACTCCTTATTTCACTATTAATAGTTTAACGTTCTGTGAACGTAGCGTTTCCTGAGTCCTGACTACGGTTCAAAATTACATCAATAGCCCTAATGTTAACTCCATCGCAATTTTAATTTAGCCAATCCATACACGTGTCTTCCTGTCTGAACTCTAAAGACCAGCAAGTCAATTGCAAACATTATACCATAACCTATTAATACTATCAGTTTGATATATAAGTATGAATTTATTTTGGTATATTTTGCTACAATTTTGGAGGTATTATATGATTAAAGATGTTTTACAAACAGTAGAGACTTGCAAAACTGAAAGCTTTTTTTTTTAAAAACAAGATTCTGGATTCGTAACCCTCATCAGGACATATGTTAAAAGTTTTAGAAACTGATTTTGATCTTGATGTAAAATATAATTTGTTTTATATAAAAGCTATTTAACTCCTGATAATCTCCCCCCTCCCTTTAACATCTATTAGTTTTATTTTCTATATATAATTTCTACCCTGGAAAATAATTTATTCTGAACTTTGGGAATTTCTTTCCACAAAACTTGCGTGAACTTTTAGATCTGGATGTTATCCAATTAAAAAAATAACCTATAAAATCCTTGTTTTCTGAAGCTTATTAGCTTAGTATTCTTATTTTACAATCTCCGTGCAAATGAAACGGGTTGGACGGCGCCTCAGCAACTAGGAATTAAAATTTAGAATGCAAATCTGTTATTTCTATTGATTCATCACTCTTTTGAGTTATCTTAAACAGATATGCTTATTTAGGTGAGGTATAAGTGTATGAAGATAATTCCAGAGCTTTAGTCTATGCATATACTTTTATATCCTTTATCTCTATTATACTGGACCTCTCTAGAAAAAGTTAAGTAATTTAGACGAGCAGAAACCAAAAGGATTGGTTTTACAATGAATACCTATTCTCTTATTTGTGCATGGCTCATCGGGTGGATTTTTAATGTCCTTAATGGGACAGATTTGTTTTCCATTGTTTTTTGGCCAAAAAAAGAGTTAAAGGAATTTTATGGGCCATTTCTATTGAAAGGGAAGCAAACATTTCGGTTTATGAAAGCTCTCTAAATGTTTTCATCCTCCAGCAATTTTTAAGTCACATTGAATGAACTACAAGTATATGCAGTTCGTAGTTTTTTTTTTAATGTGCGGAATGTTGTGTCCTTCGTATGGTATGAATAGACTAATAAAACGCAGACAGTGAAATTTTGGAGTTATAAAGTTTTATTAGTTATACTAGGGCTGCGCTACTTTAACATAGATACTAATTTTATTTAATAAAGTTAATTAGAATTGAAAAAAGGTATTGAGGTATAAGGAGACACACATTCCAGAAAAACAATGGAGTTCTTAGCTGAATATTTCATGCTGTTATGGCTCCGTACGTTTAAAAGAGCTTACTTTTCTAATATAGAGAGATTTTAATCTGGGTTTTTCTCATTTGAAGAGTAAATAAGCCTTTCTTTTGAGTTGGTACCTTCTGCGTCAAAGTTAGGTTCTCTATAGATTACATTTAAAAGCGATAAATTCCAACAACAAAGTTATATTTTTCAATGGTTATGTTTCAGGTTGGAGTGGCAACAGAAATCATAAATGAAAATAAATTATTTCTCGAGCCTCGATTGGTGAATCAATACCTAGTGGAAACAAAAGCACCAATCGGAGTACAGATTGAAATTTCTGTAAAACGGTGCTTGCAAGTTTTTGCATTTAACAATAAACATGAATTTACCCTTACTATTCTGCTACCAATCTACCATTTATTTAATCTACCAAAAATGACTCATGGTTTAAAGAGTAGTGAATAATTTTTGTAGGAAAATAACGTTTTTTGGAAATTTGCCCGTGTGTAGCACACGTAGTTATAAAATTGTTTTTGACCGACAGAGTTGTTTTTGGTTGTTTTTTTTGGGAGTGTGCCATGTGTGGGAAATTATTTTGATAAAGATAGAGGAATGTCATACAAAAGTTTTGAGATTAAAAATTAATTTGCTTTTACAGTTCACCAGTTAACGCTTGAGTATACAGTAAAAAAAAATGAATGACGAAGATTTTAATTGCTACGTTTCATTGCGATGTATTTTCATATGGGCCTTTACAGAATAGCTTTTGGAAGTTTTAGATTTTGGCTTATTCAGTCCTCTCATCGCGTTGAAAGCTATGATTGAAGGTAGAATATTTGCAATATATAAAATGTGGTGATGACAGAACTTGTCCGTGACGGCAGAAACTGCTCATTAGAAGAACTTGGCGTTTTGCGCAGTATGGCCTTTGCGCCATTAAACCCAAATATTCATTCATCCAGAAACCGTTCGACATTGTCGAGGTTTCTGGATACAGGAAAATACCGGAATTCTTGCAAAAAACAAGCAAAAAACTGAATGATTAAAATATCCACGGCCAAAAATAAAAACAATTGAGGGCCGAAAATCCGCTACTTTGGAGAAGTAGTTGTGTAGAAAAGATTTGGCGGATTTTAGGTCATAAAGAATTTGTTTTTAAGTTGCATGTAAAAAAAAATCGCTCTCAAAGATTCTTAAATCGTGAAACTCCGATTAAAAATATGACCGTAATCCCCAAGATTCCCCGCCCTTTCTGATACCTTTTCTTACAATAAAAATTTCCAAAAATGGCACCAATTGTTCAAAAGGCCGTGATCTTGACTCATCCAACTGTGGTTTGGTCATGTCTGGTTGCTCAAGGGTCAGCTGAGAGACAGACCATGTAAAAAATATTGAAAGAATATTACTTTTCTTCTAGCAATTTATTTCTGTCGTGGCGACACGCAAAGGTCTTTTAAAAAGTATATACTCTTGATCTTTTAATTTTGTTCATCGATCCAGAAATGTGTTTTCTCACGAAAAAGCTATCTGGATTTTGAATAACCTAACAAAAACCCTTTCTTGGAACTTTTCCCAATACATGAAAACTATTTTTATGCTTCCAAGTCTGAAATACTTTTAAGCTTCTCTTACTTGATTGCATTTCCGCGACGTCGGATTGGCTTTGTTAAAAATTCGTTCATTAGCTCAAAATGTCTATTTCTTCAGGAACGAATTGTTGACACGGAAAAATTACTGAAAAGCTTTACTGTACCTTTATTGATATGAGTTTATAGTAATGTGTTCGCTGAGTATAAAAATAATTTGTACGTGGCATAAACCCTTATCAATCAGTAAATATTACAAATTTTGTTTACAAGAAAAGAGAGAAACTATATTTTAAACAAATTTTTTTTGTTGCCAAGGGGCTCCAGGAAAGCGTAACAAAGCATACAACTATTTAACTGGATACATTTGCTATCCTTAAACTTTTTCAAAGTGCAACAAATTACGTTTTTTTCGAGAGGATATATATGTAATTGAACTAATTTTATTTGATTTTTTAACAAAAGCTCGTTTTGTCGTTTATATGGTAAATTAACTTTAATTGGCTTTAAATTAGTTCCGTTTAAATCCCAACAAAATGGGTCATTTGTTCGCTCTTTAGATTGGCGAATTAATTTAAATTACCGTATAAAAGCATAGATAAAAAATTTCATAATTGAAGTGCACCATGCGATAAAAAGATTTCAATAGCTACATTAAAGTGCAATCAATTTTCCTCTGCATTTAAAGTGACCTTCATTTTTCTTTCCCGTATCTCTGAAATTAGGATTTAAAAGTTTTAACCTAAAGATATCTTTCAAGACTTTGATGGGTAATCAATTTTAACAAGTTCCTAATTTCCTTTGGTCCGGTTTGATCTTCATACGAAATGCCAAGTCCGGGATTAAACCGTAAAGCTTTTTCAGATTTCATGCTTGGGGGCAGATGTGTCGTGATACTTTAGATCCGGGATTAGATTCTATTTTATTCTTTTATCAATTTAAATATTATTTATTCACGATTAATATGAATTTTCGCAAGCAGTTTGTTACCTTTATTTTGATTATTTTAAATATTTAGGGATATATTCTATTGCAGGGGTTCCCTACCTTTTTGCCCCTACGTACCACTTTAACTTTTTGAGAAATTTTGACATACCACCAGACCTAAATATTTTAATAAACGTATAGTATTTACTTTTCTAAAAGTGTTCAAAGGCTTTTAGAATTAAAGGCTTTTTGAACTTCATATTTAATGGTTAGATATTTGTTTATTTATAACATGCTTGTAATAAAAGATAAATAAAAAGATTAAAATTGTATTAATTTACAGTTTTAGTTATTACCCATAGGTCTAAAAACATAAAAATAAAAAAATAGTAGGTACCAACTCAGCAAAAAAATAATCATTATACAAAATATGCTTTTATAGTGCGAAACTTGTTGTTGTTTGCCTGTGATTAAAATACCAACATTAGGAGTAATGGAAGTTATCTTCACTCTTAAGTCCTCTTCAACACTTATTCTGCTTCTATGTTTATTTTTTATGTTCAAGAGTTCGGAAAATCCACTCTCACACAAGTAACTCGTAACAAATGGCATCAAAAAGAGCATAGCTTGCCGGAAGATCAAAGGGTACTGGATTTTACATTCGATCCAGATTTTAATTAAAGATTTTTCTTTAAACTAATGTTAATTTTAAAATAATGAGTAATATGTTTGCGTGCTCACTGCTCACGCGTACCACCTGAAATTTTCCCGCATACCACCGGTTGGGAACCTCTGCTCTATTGAGTATTAAATGGAGGGTTCAGAATACAAGTGAACCAAGTCCACCTTTTGTCATTTTCGAGTTAGCAGCGCAATTACATGCACTAACGATGTATAATTTCAGTGCAATAAAAAAAAAAGTCATAGTTCAGATAATTATATCCGCCAGGCAGCAGCGCCAATTAAAAAAAATTAAGGTAATTTTGTTATGAATCTTTAAAACTTTCAACCTCCTGTACTACAAAGTACAAAGCTTTTTATGGAATTGGTTCACTTGTATTATGAGCCCTCCAAATATTAACGCGCATTGAAATAATTTACAATTTTCATGTTCCACTTAGAAGTTGGTGAAATATAGTTAAGTACCAAATACATTGGCTTTAAGGTGGTGATATAATTGCAAAAGAAATATTTATCATCAATTATCTGTAAATATAAAGTTGATTCTTTTTTTTTACAAAAACTGTTTTCGTTCGTTAGCTTATTTTATTAAGTATTAATTATTTCTAAAAGGCTAAAGCTTCAAAAATGTAATCGATATTTATACGCATCACGCATCTCCCCAAGGTATGCCATGAAGTAAATTTCTTTTTCCCGAAATTGCAACTCTACCTTTCTTTGTTTTGTTGAAAGTTTTGGCATCGTTTCAGGTGTCATTTGCTTCTTAGTATGAATTAATTAGCTTAGTGTCTTAGTTGTCAGTTCTTGGAACAATTGTAATTATTAAGTTTTTTTAAAAGTATTTTATAGATAACTCTACAGAGCCATATAACTTGAGTTTAATTATTGAGAAATAACTAAAATTTAATTGGCTATTGTGAAATGTTGTAAATTCTTTTCTGTAATTTTAGATAAACTTGACAAAGTGGACATATTGTGCATTGAAATCCATATATAAAGAGTCTAGTTGCAAAACTCGCATTCTCCGAAGTATAGATAAGATATTGGCGACTTTGTCCAATTGAGTTTACTTTCGTCTGAAATCGACAGTATGGATAAACTGGACCGGACCCTATCTTATACGTTGAAGAATAAGTTTTGAAACTAAACCATTCATATAACGTTGCATCAACCTTTTCAAAAGCATTATTTGCACTATTTTTATAAATGTGGAATGTAGGCTAGGTTTTACTCTGCGGTTCCGTCAAAATAAAATAAAAAGTTGCTACTCCACCAGCCAAAACTCTTCCGTTGACCATATACATATATTTCAACTACTGCTTGGCGACACATTTGATCTAGGAAAACGTATCTCCGTGGCCATCCAAATAAATAGTGACGTATCACTCGGGTATCTCAGCTCCGAGTGGACGGAAACTTAACCCCCTCGGTGTCTTACCGAGAGTCCCTCGCCAATCCATCAACTGAAACCCAGGGAATCGATGGGAATAGAGTTGAGTTAATGCCTCAGGGTTCAACCTGGTATTCGGTACTTGTTCCTAGGGATGCAGAATATGTCCGATCCGGCGATCTTAGATTGGGGGAAATTTTAGCCATCTGGGGAAATTTTGTGGAAAATATTCAATTGTTTTCGATTTTAACAATGTATTACAAAATTCCCTCCCTGACCAGCCGTTCGTTTTCTGTTTTAAAACCTACTGTTAATTTACTTTTTCAGGGTGGTAACAAAATCCTAGAAAAAAAATTACCTGATTTTACCAATTACCCAGAAAATATACAATACACAATTCAATGCAGTACAGAAAATTTAATCCAAACATCGCGGGACTTCCGGAAGCCCATTTTCCGCTGAAATTTAAATGGGAGCTTTTTTAACACACTAACACCTGTAACGTAATTTTTCCAGAAAAGTCTAACAGATAGTAAAGTTGTAAGGAGTCATTCACCTGGTGTTCGGATTTTCCAGCTGGTTTTGTGTCTCAAAAGAGCTGGAAGCAACTTAACCTGCGACCATCGGCCGTATATGCGTAAACGGCCTGTACAGTTTTTTAAAAAAAAATTGTCCGACAAATAATACCTCGATTAGAGGGAGTGCACGACCAGCACGTTAAATATGCTTCTAGTTTCCAACTCCGCGTACGATGTACCCTTAAAAGTGCCTACTCATGTACTGGCTCGTCACCTGTCTGTTGTTAAATTACGACGACCGTCTCCAATAGCACTCGTGTAGCTTTAGTACGACGATATTCAAAACTAACCCTAACCCATCAAGATAACATTGTCAATGTCACAGGCAAAGTATGCAATCAGAGATCCCATAGAATGCCTCATAGCTTAGGCAAAGTTATTTAATACGAGCTCTAATTATCTTGCATTATACTTTTTTTTGCTTTGATACAAATTGAAAAATATATATATTAATATCTAGTTGTATAAGTAAGCAATAAAATATATCAACTTGCATTAGTGATTAAAAGTGTATCGTACTTGAGAAATTAGTAAAATTATATACTTTGTATTCTATATCAAGCATTCTATGAAACAGTTAAATTTTTTCAAAGTTTGCAAATATTTAAATTACAACTCGTGCCGCATCTCTTGGTGTTTATATTTTACATGTGTTTTACCCGTATTTTTTTTATAGGTAACTAGCTTTATAAACCCGTTGTTGCACGGGTGTACCCTTAATAACGAGGATTTGTTTTTTTATGTAAACTTTTATTTATGCCAATTAATCTCCTCTCCACTGGTCAGGACACCATCAGTATGAATAAGGTTAAATAACTTGCAATGGGTAAAAAATACTCAATATTTTGACCGCAATTCCTTTGATCTACTTCGCTCAGAGAACAGTACAAAATAAGCTTAGTAAAGTCAAAGAAGTTGAACAGAATTCGAAAGCAACTGTTTATTTTAAAACCCAGATAAAAACAGCATCTTAGATCTATACCCTTCAGGGAATTGAATTAGATCCCGAGAAAAGCTTGAAATACGGATTCCTTGCTCTCCATTCAGAAATGAAAAATTCCAATTGGCTTCAGCGCTTTTGCACCTTTGGGATTGGAAAGTGGAGTGCCCGATCAATATGTTGTCATGTTCGTTCGCTTTGGCAGGAAAAGGACATTTAGAGGGAAATGCTGCAAATTTGTTGTTGGGAATGTTATGAAGTGGCTGTAAACTTGTGAATACCGTTGGGGGTTTGTAATAAACATTTCTTGGCGTGTAATGTATGACTTGATGTTGGAAACATAGTAATTTCCTTGTCGACTTTTTTTTTGGATGCGTTTAACTTGCGTGTAATAAGGTATAAAGTTTATTACTTGTTTTAAGTTTGAACATGCAGTTTAAAACCTTGAGAGCCATTGGAATTAGTTAATCATAAGTATAATAAGCATCTGTTGGCGTGTAATGTATGACTGTTGATGTGGGAACGAAATTTCTTCGTCGATTTTTCGGAGGAGTTAAATGCGTTTAACTCGGGCATGTAATTAAGTAAATTGTAGGTTTTTTTTCTTCATCATAGAAATTAATAAAAGTATTGCGAGGTGATAATGGGGTGTTTTTCTACACGTTTTGGAAGGTGCCGATTCTAAAGTACGTAATCTTCGAACATTCTTCCGGCTGTCTGAAAACCTAATTAAAAGCTTCGGACTTCAAATTTGGTATAAGTTATAAGAGTTTCTAGTACCGTAGTCCTAATGAGGTTTTCGAGAAAATAGCGCATGCGCAAGAGGTAGCTACCGTAACACTTTTTTGGTTTTAATAGAATTGCTGAAAAAAAGACTTCACAAATTCGGTTCACGAATTCCCATTACCTGTCGGAAGTTCAAATAAGGTTTTCGGGAAAATCGCAAAAGGTGGCTGCGACATAAATAATTTGGTTCTAAAGTTATTGAAATTACCTTATGAGGATCATTGGTCATCATTGAAATTACCTTATTACAGGTAACTGTGTACCTTATGAGGTACAGAGTTACCTTTGAATGTGCATTGCTTTATTGAGTGGTAATTGAAAGTCATGTAGTGTTACACCCCTACACTCTTAAACAAAAGAGTGAAATTACTCCTATAGGAGAAGTGCATTTTCGGCACCGGAAAGGAGTGAAATTAACTCAGACTGAGTTAAAACCGCTCGTTTTAAGAGTGTAGGACGCAGATGTTTCTTTATTTTTTACCATCCGAAAAAGAGTGAAATTCACTCCTATAGGAGAAGTGCTTTTCGCACGGAAAGGAGTGGAAATTAACTCAGACTGAGTTAAAACCGCTCGTTTGTTTTAAGAGTGTAGTCTTTTTAAGTTTAGACATGCAGCGTTTAACGCACTGAAAGCCATTGGGACTATTTAATCCTTCCGCCACGTCTCTCAGTCGTCTACTTTCACAGCACGAACCAAAAGTGATACAGAAAACCATTAACTTGTAAATACCGTCGGGGGTGTATAATAAACACGTTTCTTGGTGTGTTATGTATGACTGTTGAGTGTTGATGCTGGGAACATTGTAATTTCCTTTTTTTATTCGTTTAAGGCGTTTTTCTTTTATGTTATAAGCTATGTTTGATTCATGAATTAGGCAGTGAAAGGAGTTAAAAGCATGGGATGTATTCAATTTTGTAGTTTAAGGAGTTGCAAACAATTGGAAATTGCCGCAAGTGTTAACGACTTAAAAAAAACATAGATATCATTTTATATATTTAGTATCTGTCCAGTATTGAAGAAAACTAAAACCACGTTAATCCTACACAAATTTTGAAATAGTTAAATAAAAATGAACACGCTAAATGTTGCCTGACAGATAGTTAGAGGTATGTAGTAGTTATATTTATGATTTCAACCAAATTGATTAAGCTTGTGTATTTATTGAGGTTTTTTTATTTGCGATCGAAAAATAGATAGAATATACACCATAGAGTTGGTTATAAAATAAACATTTTATTTCTTTTACACAACCTTGAAAAAATATTGTATGCAAGCAATTTGTTTTTAGCATATTTTATTTTTTTTAATGAAATGTTTATAGTATTCAATTTTAAGATTATTTCATTTAATAATAATAATTAAAAACCAGTAAGCACTTGCTAACCAATAGAAAACGAAGCTACGAATACAATTTAAATGTTTGTTGTCAAAAAGTGTTTTTAGAGTGAACTTTCTGCGTGTATTTCGATATTCGTCACAAAAAACTGTGCTTTTAATATATAAAAGATTGATTAGGTTTTAATGGTAGATTGTATTATTATGTTAGATGATGGTTATGTTTTTAGCTTCTACATTAAAGAAATTTGGTATAACGTGCGTAAAAAGTGTAAGTACTCGTACAGTCTTTGTGTCTATCTGTCTGTCACGAATTTTCACTACACGAACAACAAATGCATCCAAAAAATGTGATGCATCAAATATTAAGAAAAATCGGTCCATGCTTTATTACACATTTGATTGAAATATTCGGATATTGAAGGATTTAGAAGTATATTCAAAATTTCAAATATAATAAATTTTATACCCATTTAAAAACATAGGAATTCATCTGTTTTTCATTTTATATTAGTATTTGCCCAAAAATTTCTAATTGGAACTTGTATAATTAAAGACATTTTTATGAGTATTTTATGTAAATATGTTTGAAATGACTACTTAATAGGTATAATTAAAGACACTTTTATAAGTATTTTATGTAAATAAGTTTGAAATGACTACTTAATAGATGTCACAATTGAATGTTCGCTCGGTCATAAATTGTTTCTTTTTTTAAGAGAGCGGAACAGAGTGTCCTTTTTTTGGCATAAAAAGCAAACGTTAGTTATTTTTAATTGACGAACTTTGAAATTTTCAATTATAATTTGTTGCCGACCCTACCTACATTAGATGTTTCCGTGATACTGCGGTAAAGTCTGATGTTATGGTTGCCATATGTGTCATTGAGCGCTGGCTTGGCGCGAAGGGGTTAAGGCGAATGCTACTGAGGATACTTTCTGGGGTTATGTCCTTATACATCTTATCAGCACATCGAGCTTTACATTAAAAATAAATCCGCCATTAAATAGGGCCGTGTATATGGGACTGAAGCACGTTTAAGTCCTGAAGCCTCATATAAGGTCGCGTAGCGTTAGGTGCCTCATCATCAGGTGTCGTCCTCGTCCCATGGCAGCGGTTCTTTATCATGAGGCCCGTCGCAAATAGGGCTCGTGTAGCTCTAGTGCAACGTTTATTCAACCAGAACCAATAAACCATTACCATCACTGTTATAGCCCTATTCTAAGTAAAATGTAGGGACTGGGGAGACCAGTCGGTTAGGCGCTTGTCTAGCATGCGAAAGGTCCCAGGTTCGGGTCCGGGCATCGCCAAAATAACTGCCGACCTATACACGGCCCGTGCAGTTAAAAATGTCCGACGAATAATACCCCGTGTAGAGGGAGTGCACGTTGAAATACGCTCCAAAGTCCCAACGCTGCGTACGATGTCGCCCTTAAAGGTTGCGTTGGGTGCCAACTCAGTTGTCGGCTCGTCACTTGACTGTGGTTCTAAAATATGACGCCCGTCGCCAATAGCACTGGTGTAGCTCTAGTGCGATGATAATTCAAACTAAATTAAACTAAGTAAAATGTAATGTTCGAGTAGCAACAGTCACTTTTTTAACAGAAAACTTGTAATAATTGAGTTAAGTGCATTATGATAAGTCAGATTTTGCATCTATTGATATTTTAAGTCATTATATTCTAGTGATAACGCCAATTATATTGCGTCTAAAAAAACTCCTCAGCGCAACAGCCCATTTATGGGCCAAGGCCTGCCGTGCCCATTTCAGCTTTCGTGACCTAGGGCTCTGGGGTGCTAGGCATATGTCCCGGTAAGGTGGTCAGCCTCGCGCGGAACCCCCAGTGTTTAGTTCCCAAGCATGCTTGGTACCCATTTTATCGACCCACTCAAGGGATGAAAGGATGTGTCAACCTCGCCCAATCCGGGATTCGATTTCCGGACCTGTGGCGTGGCAATGCGAAGCACTACCACTAAAGCCACTGGGCCTCATATTGCGTCTTAATAACCGGTATAAATATAACTAAAAGGCGTGTCGGTTTAATAGAAAAAATAAAATATTTAGTGCTGCTTTTAAATAATAAAAACATTAGCTATTAAAACAGTACACCGTGTTTTGTTCTAAAACGTCATTTCAAACGTATTCATAAAATATATTTTTATTTTGATTATCTGGTAATTGATTTAAATTTCAATTCATTTTTTTAATAATAATATAGCCTTCGTTATTAAAAAAAAACTTTTTTTACTTCTATCAAACCATTTTTTTTTTTTGGCCAACCAATTTAAAATATTTAAGGTTTCAATCAGAAATATATTGAATAACAATTATTTTTTATTCAATGCATTTGAATGGGTGTTAAATGTGTCGTAGTTTTTAAGTATTAAACATGTAACTGTTGATGTATTATGATTTGACGTATTACACTTGTCCTTGACATTTGTGGTTCGAATAGTGAAAGTGGGTGACAGACAGACGAACACAACGATTGTAATATACCTTCTACTATTTATCACTTAAAAGTTTGAAAGCAAAATTACAATCCAATTTCTCTCTCCCCCAACAACCCTTTTGCATCCTTTAAGATACCGACTACAACTTCCACAAGCATAATTATCTACTAACGTTGGTAGATTTTTTTAAAATTAAAAATGAAGAAAACCAGCACAGATTTTAAAACTATTAAAACAAGATTTTCTAAATCCCAACGCTTCTTACCTCTAATTTAAACAGTACAAGTTAGAGTAAATTTCCCAAATGTTTTTATTATTATTATTATTATTATTATTATTACTGAGACATATTTTCCTTTTTTTCTAAACTCATTTCCTAATTGAGGAGCCAAATTTTAAAATAAATTATGTTTGTACCAGTAACTCTTCTACTCACAAAACCTCATTATTATAATTAGTGAAAAAAAAATTTGATTCATTCTGACTAAGATAATTAGTTCTTTCGAATAAAAGTGCATACCAAATTAATTTTTATTTTTAGATATTCAAGTATATTTCAAATCTTTTACGGTTATTTGTAATTTTGAAAATTTAAAAATATATATAATCAGTATAATTTATTTTTTTAGTTTAAACTACTTTAATTTGCATTTGAACATTTTTTCAACATAAAAGTTCTAGCAGTTAAAAACCTTTTAGTTTAATAAAGATTCAAAGATTTTTGAGAAAATAAATTAATTAAATTTCCTATTAAAGAATTTTAATTTGCACATAAAGGGTTTTTAGATATGAAATACGCTTGACAATATATTTGAAACTTTTAAAGGTTCACAATTTCATTAATTATAAATTTTTCTTCGACAATCCACTTATTATTTATTTCTCATTAATACAAATTAAGAGTAATTAAATATCGCTAAATGTTGGTAGCAGCTGCGAGAAGTTAGAAAAATTGCTTTTCTAATTATAATTCTGTCTTAACTTTTGCAGTTTTCGAACGGTTAATATAATTAACTTCTCTGAGTAGAAGAAATGTAAAATTACCTTTAGGGGCAAATCCAGAAAATTTGAATTTATTTTCCGTATAGTTGAGGCTTTATAAACTGATTAATAACCGGGGGCTGGGGAGCCCAGTCGGTTAGGCATCCGCCTAGCATGCGAAAGGTCCCAGGTTCGGGTCCGGGCGTCGCCAAAATAGCTGCCGACCTATAAACGGTCCGTGCAGCCCAAAAATGTCCGATGAATAATACCCCGTGTAGAGGGAGTGCACGTTAAATACCCTTCAAAGTCCTAACGCTGCGTACGATGTCGCCCTTAACGGTTGATTGGGTGCCTACTCAGGTGTCGGCTCGTCACTTGACTGTGGTTCTAAAAATACGACACCCGTTGCCAATAGCCCTCGTGTAGCTCTAGTGCGACGATAATTCAAACTAAACTGATTAATAACCGTTATTTTGTTTGGTGACTATCACACTGTTACAAAAAGTCTGTCGTTTTTGCAGAAAAAACTGTTATAGGGTCTGCCAGAAAAATATCGTAAAATTTACAGATATAAAGTTTTTTTTAACAGACAAGTTCTAAAGAAAAAACTTAGCTTTACCTCCCCTCAGTCACCAGAGGTGGTACTAACCACAATACTAACGATAATTAATAAAGTGTAAACCTTTAGATTTCTATAGTCCAACACTCTCCCAACTAAGCTAGCTATTACACAATGAGTTAAAATGCATCTTCGATTGCAGTGTAAGTACACTTTACGCAATTAAAAACAGAAAAAAATATTTTAAAACAGTTTAGTTTTACAGAGAAAACTGTTAAAATAAAATAATTTCTTTAAGTATCTGATATTTTTCTAAATTTATGGTATTTTTCTGTAAAATTTTCTGTCGGATTTTTTTTACAGTGTATATCTGCATTCGATGCTTCCGTGCTACTGCGGTGAAATCGAATGTTATGTTTATCATTCCCATCGTGCTTCTACAATGTAAAAAAATATCTTAATTTTACAGAAAAATATAATATTTACAGAAAAATACTGTTATTTTCTTTAAACCGTTATCTGTAAAAATATGCTGTTGAAAGTAAAAATAGATTTTTCTGTTTTTTAACGGCGTACTAGACTGCAAACGGATAAGCATTTTAACTTTGTTAAATCTCGGTGTACCTAAATAGCCTAGTTGGGCAAGGGAAACCGTTCGACTACCAGATCTGAAGGTTTGTAGTTTGAGCCCGGTTACGGCTGTTTAGTATTCCTCGGAAGTATTTGTGGTTAGTATCCCCCGTCTGTCAGTGGGGTAACCTGTCTGTGGTACGATTACCCGTCGAAGGGAAGTATATTTTTTTCCTCCTGATTTGTATGGTAAAAAAGTTTTTGCGTTAAAACTACAAATTCGTATAAAATAAACAGATTTCTTTTTAAATAATACGTATTTTTCTAGCACACCAGCTGACTGTTTTTTCAACTATAAAGTACTATAGACAGCAGTGAGAACTAAATTATTAGTTTATAGCCAAAAATGTATTCGATTTACCAATTCATCTTAAATGCATAAGTTTAAAATGTCCTAGAGCCCCCATTCTGAACTATTTGTGAAATCTTTAAAAAAAAAATGTCTAATTTTTATTTAAAGTGGAGTTGAAGCCTGCTTTAGGTACCACGGCCTACTCTGGTCTTTAAAGTTGAGTAGGTCCACGGCATTCTCAACTTCAAAGGTCAGAAAAGCTCTACCAAACATGCGCTTGGATGAAAAGTTTGACGTCACTGTTCTGAGTGCCGTACTTCACCTGGTCTCGAAACATGTTTGGAACCATTCGTTCACGGCTGACCACATTTTTAGGTTTCCGAACTGGTTTCTGCATCTTCGGCACTCGGAACAGTGCCGTCAAACTTTGACTGCTATAGGCGACCATACCTGCATTCGATGTGTTACTGCGGTGAAGTCGTTTGCAATGATTGTCTATCCTAAAGAGCTCTGGTCGTCAAAAGCTTATATGTGGTTCCAGTGCGACGTTAATTTAACTAAACCCAAAGCGTTTTTACACTATTCTTAATAAATTAGTCATATTTCTGTGGATACTGATTTTATCCTCTTTTCTCATGGCCAAGGATATAGAATTTAGTATGGCATAAGACATTAAATTAAAAGTATTGGCTTATCATTCCAAATTTCTGTCAAATTATTAATAAAACTTCGTGTAGCTGCTAAAGTTTCGTCAAACTTCTATTGAAGTATTTTTTTAAAAATATAATTCTAGCCATTACTACTTAGGTTGTTATTAATTCAAACTTTATTTTATTTTAATGACCAAAAAGTAAAGCCTAGATAGTTGATTGATATAAAATGTTTTTAATATTTTTTGTGCATCGAAAACTATGTTCAAATTAATTTCTTCCTCCTTTCAATTTATATAATTAGCATACTTTCCTTTTTTTAAATTTGAAAGAATTAAAAAAAAAGCCACCCTGCACTTACCTGTTAAAAAAATTAAGCTTGCTACTATATTATTTAGGTAATAATATTAGTTTTTATCAATAGCTATTAGCCAATTTAGTAGTATAATCCTTTCTTATGATATAAATGTTATCTTAATGAGTATAAACTATCTTTTACTATACTTTCATCTATATTTACCAAATTAATTATTAATTATAATTAAAAAAAATAAATTACAATATCCTTTTCCTTTAATATAAATTCCTGTCTAAAAATAGTATCGCAAATTATTAAAACCAAACAAAAAAGTATAACTACTTTTATTGACTTCTTATAAATTTAATTCGTCAATTCGAATCAAATCAAATTCAAAATAATTAATCAAATTTCATTTTTTTTTCGGGGAGATTCAATTTTAGTGTAAAGTTGTTTTCCTTGCTATAAGCCTACGTTAGTGGTGTAAAGGGTTTTACAGAGGAGAGGAGGGGAAAACTGAACAAGTAATCTAACGTGATTTATTATACTTGGCCGTAAAACTAAAATACCGTGAATAATATAAAGTTTTAGATATGAAAATATATAGCCTGAGGCTTTTAAATATACTCTGGCCATATATCTTTTTGCGGGATTATCATGCCTATTCATTTGACAGTGAATATTTTTTATGCTATAAACAATATGCTTTTATGCAGTTTTTCACAAGGCTGAGTAAAAAATATATATATTTATTTTATAAAAAAAACTGATGTATATGCGATCTATCTTCTTAAAGACATAAGCTTAACCTTTGCATAATCATAAATATAACTACTACAAACATCTAACTACCTGTCACACAAAACTTAAGGAAACTATAACATGGTCATTTTTTATTAACTATTTATTTCCTGATTTGTAGGATGAACGTTATATTAGTTTTCCTCAAAACTTTGACACATATTTAATAAAGAAAAATGACCATAGATATCATTTTATAGAGTCTTTAACACTTGTTTCTAAATGTATATTTATAACTAAATATATATTTATAAGCCTTTGTTTCAACTTCATTTCGTATATCGCACTGTACGCGGAAAAGATACCTATCGCACAAATATGACTTCGAGTTGTAAATGCTATAATATTCAAAATTTAAATATCTAGCGATGAAAGCAAAAATTAAATTAATTAGTAGAATAGTTGGAATGCACTAAGCGAATAGTTTTTTTTTCTATAATGCAATTGCAAAAATAAACTTCAGACGATTTTTCTGAAACTAAAATTTTGCAGATAGGTCACTTTTCCTCGTACAGTGCGATATGTCAAGATGGAAATTTTTTTAAATGATGTTTTGTGGTAAGGTTTTCATATCTTTTTCATTCTTAAACTTTTGTAAAAGACACGAAGTTTTTTTAAAAAATTATTTTCTCTTTTCATACCACATTAAAGTAATTAACTCCCAATAATGCATTGGGGTTGTTAAAAACAATACTGTTAGCAACTCTTTTTATAGATAGTTTTTTATTCTCCTTATTGTTTGAACAGTCAATAAATCACTTATTTTATTATCTAAAACTTTATCAATTATTTTATTATTAAAAAAACTATCAATAATAGATTGAAGCTATAAACATTATATTCACAATAAATCTACTCCACAAGGACATTAAATATTTATCTTATTGATGTAGTGCTTGCTTCCTTCTCTGAAAGTCATTTTTGTAACTAGTACTATTTCGTTAACATTCCATTTTTATTGTCGTGTTTACAAAGTATGATAAATCTATGTTCTCAATTCGAGAAATAAGTACATCTTTTTCATTGCTGTTTACTATAAATAGTTTTAATATGCGTGTTTAAATTTATTTTTCGTTTTGGTAGCGTTTTATATTTTTATAATTTTAAAATGTTGCAGTGATAAATTATCTTCGAGGTCTTTAAGTTCTTTGAAGAATACCATTTCCTATATTTTTAATTGGTTTGTTTTAGGTGAAGTATTTTATTCCAACTTTTAGTTTCTGTTCTCACGTGACCAATCGCGGCTCGATGAAGAATTTATTTTCATTAATAATTTGTTGCCACTCAAGACTTGAAACATGCTCATTAACCAATATTAGAACATTTTGGACATTGCTAATATTAATAAAACATTTGTTTACCAAATAATGTATGGTCATCAATAAAATGCTACATCTAAATTTGTTTAAAAAAGTAACTGCTAAACTACTTTATAACTTAAAACTTTATGCTTTTATATTCGTAATCTACTTACGATAACTTCAATGACATTGGGATTCGCCTGTAGTCTGACTGATAGCCTAATCATATTCATTTTTTTGTTTGCTTGCTCATATCATTTCCTGTTTATCATCAATCCTCGTGCTTGTATTCTAGAAATCGGATACTATATTACTGAATAAACCGAATTCTCGTTATAATGTCTGGTCCGAAAGTATTAGAAATGCTGATATTAAGGGGAGTCGGATAATTCTGTCTCATTATGATTTTTTTATATAGTTTGTTCCTTACATATAACTATTTGATTTAAACTGAGGATATTTCATAGTATTAAAAAAATACTTTAACAGTTATTTTTTTAAAATATGTATTACCCCCCCAAAAGAAATCTGATTTAAAGTTAAATAACTTTTTTTTAAGCAGAGATATTTAAAATTCCTCAGTTAAAATCAAAGAGCTATTAATGGCGAAGAAATAATAAAACAAAACATGATATATTTCATAGTTCCTGAGAAAAATGTTCCTAATTCTTGAAAAACCTCATATTTCAGGAAACGCGAAAAGAAAATTAAGGTATAGGTAAGAACTGATATACAGTTCTGAAGAGTTCTATGAGTTTCTGAAAAATGCTTATAATAAGAAAACTACTAAACAGAAATCGATAATCTTGGTCTTAAATTAAAGCTATACCTAGATATGCAGATTAAAAATAAAAACAGAAAATCGAAATTTTTGACCCCAAACACCCATCCGACTTCCCTTAATGAATAAAGCTTAGCACCGTGTTTATTTGAGATATCTTAGGACTTAATGCGGAATGACTAAGCGATTTTAGGTGTTTTTTTTCAACTTTTCAATGATTAAAAAGCATTTATGTTGTAAACAAAATGATCATGGTATCATGTTGATGTGACTAAGCGATTTTAGGTTGTTTCTTTCAACTTTTCAATGATTAAAAAGCATTTATGTTGTAAACAAAATGATCATGGTATCATGTAGGTGTGACTAAGCGATTTTAGCTTTTTTTTTCAACTTTTCAATGATTAAAAAGCATTTTTGTTGTAAACAAAATGATCATGATATCATGTATGTGTTTAAGTACACCATTTAAAAATTAAATACATATTATATTGTAATAATATATATATAATACATATAATATTGTAATAATACATATAATATTGTAATAAAAATTCCATGGCTCCCATAAACATCTAGATGTTGAGGGATGCATGAGGCAAACTACATTTGCTTTTGAGAATTAATTTTGAAATTTGTTGAACACCCTATGTGCCTCATTTTAGAAAATACTTCTTCATATATATTAGTAAGCATTTTACTGAATTTGCCCTAAATAAGAATGCCTTTTTATACAATAGCCTATTTCTCTTTCCTTTAGAAGTTCTTTCGAACGCTCGGAAACGCCACCAATGTATAAAAGAAGCTTTCCAAGCAAAACTTTAAACTTGATTTTTTTAGCGGGTCTCATTTATTATGGCTTCATCCATAAAGACTTTAATTCCCAAAGTCATCTATTTTCTCAGTCCACGGTTTTCTTGAGTGCTATCTTCTGTGGATTTAATTAAGCCCGTTTCACACACAAAACTTCCCGTATTTTTTATCTTACTTACGGCGCCTCACACTGGCAATGTAGCTTTCTCACTCGAATGCAAAAGATATTGTAATTAGTACGGTTTTATCAGCTATATTCTCAAGTAGTGGCAATGTTAATACTATTTGAAGTGGCGATAAATTTTGAAGTCAATGTTAAAATTTACCGCACGCGTAGTGTTGAAAGCTCTTATTCTCTTAACATATTGCCTCTAGCTAATATCGTTAATAAAACATTAAGTGCGATATTTTTTCTTGTATCATGGAAAATCTCCAATTCACCTAACTTCATGCAGCATCTAACAAAAATGACCGGAACCGTTACTTCTGAAACGGACCAACTTAATTCTTTTCAGCAAAGTTTTCTCACATGACAGTTTCGGCGTATTTAATGCTTTACCTTTTATTGTTGGCGTCTACACTCGGCTTGGGGACTGGGGAGACCAGTCGGTAAGGTACTTGCATGCGAACGGTTCCAGGTTCGAGTTCGGGCATTGCCAAAATAACGGCCAATCTATATAAACGGTCTGTGCAGCCAAAAAGTCCGACGAATAACAGAGGGGGTGCAAGTAAAATATGATCCTAAGTCGCGACGTGACGTCACTCCTAAAAGTTGCTTTGCGTTGGGATTTATTGTAGCACAAGAGCTAAACGAGGGCTATTGGCGACGGCGTCATGATTTTGAACCACAGTCAAGTAACGAACCATACCTGATTAGGCACCCGATGCAACAGCGACATCGTACTAGTACCGATTAAACGTGCAGCAGTCATATATACACGGTTCTATTTAATGGTCGGGGGATGTGCAAGGAAAGAATAGGAGGGATTTATTATTAACGAATTTTGAAATTGTCAATCATTATTTGTTGGCACACCTACATTAGATGTTTCCGTGATACTGCGGTAAAGTCTGATGTAATGGTTGCCATTCCCGTCATTGAGCACCGGCGTGGAGCGGTGGGTTAAGGCGTCATGCCAGACTGTTGAAACTGAAGGTGACAAATGGGGGCCATTTCAATCGCATTTGGCACCTCAAGGCTTTGAATCGCCTTGGGTCGAGTCAATGAATCTTGGGATTGTGAACCCCTTAGGGGTGACATTCTGGTACAATATGGTGTGGCGGGTTTGGCTGATAAGACACCTCCATTCACCCCTGGGGGTGCCAAGTGTCACCTTCAGTTTTAACAGTGCTCTGAGGCTACCCTCCAGGATTATTTCCTTGCACATCCTCCGACCCTAATCAGGTATCAGGGTTGGGTTTTTCCCGTCCAAAACTAATACTATTTCCCATCCCAGCGGAAAAAACTGGTAAATACCGGGAAAAACTGGAAATACCTCTTTCGGTCTGAGAAAACTGGGAAATACATTTCTTTCTGAAATATACCTTATCTGGGAAATACTTTTTAATTAATTAAAAAGTTTTATAAAAGTAAACAGTTTTTGTTTACATCTTAATCTTGTATTCTAGCTGTCATTTTCAATTGTGCCACTATCTGTGTGGGATATCCCTTGTTAAGCTCAAGCTTTTTAACCCCCTTTATCACAACTACATTCGTTATAGTTTGCTAAAGCCTAGTAAAGTTGTTTGATTTTATTTATAGATTTAGTAGACGTAACTCAATAATTATTTTTCCTATATACCACAATTTGAATGAATATTTACCACAGACAATATTTTAATAATTATTTTTGTTTATGCAAATAACAATACTTAAATGTTGTAGTACATGATTATTATATTACTATATTTGTAAAATAACTTAGGAAGATTTGTCAATTTTTAAATATCTTAGATCCATGATAAATATTTATTAAAATTCAAAATTTAAATTATTTTAATTAATCTCATTAAATAATATTTAATAATTAATTGTTTCAATAATTTGGTTTATACCATGGCATTTACCGGGGGCGGTAAAAACCATGCGAACCCTGTCGGGTATGGTTCGTTACTTGACTGTGGTTCGAAATCATGACGTCGTCGCCAATAGCCCTCGTTTAGCTCTTGTGATAAAAAATAATTCAACTTAACCCATACCACCACATCAATGTAAAATAGCAGCTGTCAATTATAACAAAACGTCTATAACTAATTTTTTCGCAAGTCCAATTATTATGCCTTTATCCACTATATAAAGACTTCACTCCGCCGTGTCCTCCGGCGATATTTAATTAAAGTGTTTTATCTTCCGGTATTAGGTAAAGGGCCTTTGTGCTTCCGGGGCTGAGCACTTGTGTTTGTTTTTTCCACCATCCGCTAATGAAATTAGAGTGGATTTGCAAAGGGTCAAATGTATTAGGGAATCAGGGCTTCGTCTACTTGAGAAATGCGTCTCATTAGCTTTGTGTCTGCAATTAAAATTATTTTTGTAAGTATAGGAGAATTTTAATTGCGTTAGGGATTGTTGTTTAGTTCGTAACCGAAGAGGAATTTTTTTTTTTGAAATGTAACCAAGGAAGTGGGTCATACCATAGATATCGAAGTTCAAGTATTAGATTGGCAGATCCGTAAACTCCATGCTAACGACGGGACGCGCATGGAGGCCAAATAAGAGTGCAAATGGCCAGTGTTGCTGCCACTTTAGGAGAAAAATACTACCAAAAGTACTATTAATCTAAAATTACAACAAAAATACTAGAAAAGGATTTAAATAACTAAAAAGATTCCACATGCAGCTAGTATTTTTACGATATTTTTTTGTAATTTAGAATTAAATGGTATTTTTTCGTAGTATTTCTCCTTAAAGTGGCAGCAACACTGGCCATTTTGCTCCCTTATTTGGCCTCCATGCGCCTCCCGTCGTTAGCATTGGGGGTCACGTGATCTGCCATCTAATACTTTAACAATGATATCTATGGTCAATATATTAGGGAATCAGGGCTTCGTCTACTTGAGAAATGCGTCTCATTAGCTTTGTGTCTGCAATTAAAATTATTTTTGTAAGTATAGGAGAATTTTAATTGCGTTAGGGATTGTTTGGCTTAAGTTCGTAACCGAAGAGGTTAAACTTTTTTTTGTAATGTAACCAAGGAAGTGGCGTCATACCGTACCCCAATCTAACGCTCTTAACGGGCTGGGGAGCCCAGTCGGTTAGGCATTCGCCTAGCATGCAGAAGGTCCCAGGTTCGGGTCCGATGATCGCCAAAATAACTGCCGACCTATAAACGGCCCGTGCAGCCAAAAATGTCCGACGAATAATACCCCGTGTAGAAGGAGTGCACGTTAAATACGCTCCAAAGTACCAACGCTGCGTACGATGTCGCCCTTAACTGTTGCGTTGGGTGCCTTCTCAGGTGTCGGCTCGTTTCTTGAGTGTGGTTCTAAATTACGACGCCCGTCGCCAATAGTCCTCGGGTAGCTCTGATGCGACGATAATTCAAACCTACCTACCGTATTTTGTACATCAGGCTTTCTTACTATAAACTTAAAATTTATAAATTAATTTTCATTCATAATATACTTTTTTTCATTTGTAAATGTTTCTAAGACCATCTCTTAAAAAATAAACCTAATTCTGAGTTTTAAAACAGATATGTTATTTAAAATAAATTAAATTTAAAATTTATGCAAGGAAAACAACCCTACATATTTGCCCAATTTTAGGCGGGAAGAACTTCTGTTACCGTCGATAGAATTGTTTAAAGCGGGGGGAAATATATTGGGAGTATTGTCATGAAGTGTAAAATGATCCTAAAATAATTGTTAATTTTTTTTACCAGATAAGAAAACTTTTAAAGACAAAAAAAATATTAAAGTTAGAGGTGTGTAACACTATTACACGACTTTTAAGGGGACAGGGAACATAACGACGCTTCAAAATATCAAATTTTCATTTAAACTTTCAATCACTAAAATTAATATTTACGAAATTTTTATATAATACGCATCTGAATATGGGGTTGGAGTTCGCAAATTTGGTAGTTAATTTCAATATAAATTTGTTTCCAGCTTCGTATGTCATTATTTTAAAACACCGATTATTAGGTTTTAGGTACACTTTCCAGCACAACTATTGCGTGTATCTGAAAATAATTTTTTATAGAAATAAAAAAAGTCCAGTCAACGCAATGAACCTCAAGTTTGACGATAAAATATTTATAATTTTAAGTTATTAACCTAAATAGAAATTTTGCGCATTTCTTAAATCGGAAAAATCGTCTTATTTTTACTCATTTAATTTTTTTTTGAATATTTTTGGTCACTGTGTTAAATACACATGTATACGACATCACAGAAAATTTCAACCCTTCTTTCTAGTAAAATACAGAGTAAAGTGTACCTTAAGGTTGAAAATTGGTGTTTTGGAATAACGACATTTAAAGCTGGCAACAAAGTTATATTGAAATTAACTACCAAATTTGCAAACTCCAGCCCCATATTCAAATGTGCATCATAGAACTTCTTTCGTAAAGGCACGATTCAGTAACTAAAGTTGAAATTAAAATTCGATGTTTGGAGTGGCCGTTTTGTTCCCTGTTACCTTATTACCAGTTAATAAATCAATGTATTTAAAGGTTATGTGCCCAATGAGGAAATTTCAATAACTTAACAAAAACTTAAAAAGTTCTATGGTAGAAATCCGTGGCTCTTATATTTCGAGTTGTAGATGGGTTTAAGACAGACAGTTTGATAGACGGACCAACGTTCAAAAAAAATAATAATAGAATCAGCATCTTACAAAACTTTATAGAAAACACAAATCTCCATTTTGGATTTTCGACACCATCGCCATACTTTCATTACCTTATATTTTATATTAGGTAATTAAAGTTAAAAATACATTTTAGACGTTTTAAAGAACTGTTGGGGTAACCTCCTCGGTTACGGGTAAAATTACTATCCACGAATAATGTTATTATACACTGCTCAAAACAATTAGGGGAACGCATGGTTTAAACCCTTACTTACACCCTAAATGATTCCATTTGGTATCATCAGCTTCCAATTTTTTTTCTCTCACTTCGTTGAGCTCGCACTTATTTATCGTTAGATGGAAGATCATGTCTTTTGAATTTTTTTTGTCGTCATAGAGTCGAACTTATATGTTGTCGTGTTTGATAATTTTTGTTTTAATTAAATGAAAACATGAAAAACATGGTAAAATAAAATTCACTCCCAAAAAAATTGTATGAAACAAATTGACACTAAATTCTTCACGCTTGCATTCTTAGATGTTTAGAAATTGATTTTAACTTGTTTTTTACAAATAAAGTTTTGAAAAAATTATTGTAATAATTTGTTCAAAAGTTATGATTCCAATATTTTCCCCCTTAAACTTTAGTTAAAAATTAAGATTTTTTATCATTTCATTCTGGATGCATAATGAATCTATTTCACAAATTTTAGATATCTATAATAAAAAAAAGTAAGAAGTTGAAAATGAAAGGGTAAACAAAAGTACGCAAAGTGCTCCCTAATTCTTTTGAGCAGTGTATTTTAGAAATTTGATAATGTAAATAAAAATTAAATCCTGTTGATAGCGTGATAAGTTCTGAACTTATGAAAGAATTAATGCAACCTTTGTTTTGTGGTTAATTCTTTTGTTCGTTTCTTCCTCTAATAAAAGTAGAATGGATTCAGGGCCACGAAGTCAGGGTCAAGTGCGTCAGTTAATAAGTAAAATAACTTCTTTAAAAAAAATGGCATTGTTTTATATAGTTATAAACCTAATAATAGTTTATTAACCTTTCAATCTGTATTTGGACCTAAAAAGCAATAGGTTGACTTTTCATGCACTCTTTCATACTATTTAGAAATGTCAATCAGTGCGACAAGTAAAGAATTGAAAAATTCTGTTAATAAAACCTACCAAAATAATAGACCAATTAACGTTTAACCTTTTTTTCTGATTTGTCGATTGGCTGGGTTTGTTAGTTCTAATTTGCTTATCTTAAATGTACCGAGAGAATGTCTTGTAAAAAAACAAGTAGGTTTGTTACAGAATCTGTCACTTAAACCGCTTCCACACAACATTTGTGCTCAACAGGAAACAAACTATTTATACACCTCAGAAAGAAATTCGCCAAACAGAGCCTTTAGCTAGTTGTAATTAAACATTTAAACGATAAAATTAATTATTTCCATTAATCTTATTTCTAAGATTTAATAATTAGACTTTATCGTTTGCTTAATTTGTTTGAAGTTCGAAGAATAATAATGAAATCTTTTTTAATAAATATCTTTGTGTCGCCACAATTTATCATTTACATTTCTTTCGAAAATTCAGTTATTTATCGTTTGTTAAATTAATTTACAGTTCGAAAAATGTATAATTAGTGCAATTGATGCTTTAAAAATAAAAGCGAAACTTTGCATATTTTTTATGCCAAGTTAGAATTCCCTATGCATCTTTCTTCATACATATATAATAAACCATCAAAAGAACTCTATTGTAATATTACAACAATCCAAACTGAAATATATCGCATAAATAAATATTCTTTCAAAAGTTTTATTTTCATTTTCAAAAAAGTTTCTCGTACGTCTAACGAAATGGCAACAGTGAAAATATTGAATAAAAATGGAATTTGTATGTTATTTCAATGTAGATTAAATGTTTAGTTATTTAAATTTTAAATAAACTTCTAATTGAAATTTTTAAAAGAAATTTGGAATGTAGCCTAATCTGATTTTTTGCTTCAAAATGACGTATCCCACTTGTCTGTGGGACTTGTGGTTCTTTCTGTGAAAGTGGGTGACGGACGGACGGACTGAACGATTATATAATACCTTCCACTACGTTATAAACGTAGTGTGGAAGCTAAAAACTACGTGTGTGTAAAATGACGCAGAGTATGTCTTTTAAACAAATTCGGTATATTGTTGTTCCTTTTACATTTCGGAGCATTTTTACTTTAATAGTTATAAACCTAATAGTTTATTAACCTTTCAATCTGTATTTGGACCTATAAAGCAATAGGTTGACATTTCATGCACTCTTTCATACTATTTAGAAATGGCAATCAGTGCGACAAGTAAAGAATTGAAAAATTCTATTAATAAAACCTACCAAAATAATAATAGAACATTTAACGTTTAACCTTTTTTTTTCTGATTTGTCGATTGACTAGGTTTGTTAGTTCTAATTTGCTTATCTTAAATGTATCGAGAGAATGTATTGTAAAAAAAAAAAATACGTGTGTGTAAAATGACTTAAAGCAGAGTATATCTTTTAAACAAATTCGGTATATTGTTGTTCCTTTTACATTTCGGAGCATTTTTAGTTTAATATTTTTCAAATGAATCAGTGCGTGGCAAAGATATAATAAAGATTTTTAAAAAAAATTCCAAGGAATCTGGCCAACTGAAAATATTGGAATCCTAATTTCTATTGGAGAAGAAAAATCGTCGTGTAGTGAAAGGTTTATATTCTATAGTCGTACTCTTGAGCAAAATAATTTTATAATGAAATTTTTCATGCCTGTGATACTCCGAAATACTATGGATTCTTTAGTTTGGTATTTTTGGCTTTGATATAGCTATTATCCGTTAGTGGATTATTTTTTATTTTGTCATTGTACCTATGGTATCCTTTCAAACACTAGATAGATACATGGAAATTGTTATATTAAATAGTATCTAATAGATTAATGTTTTAAAAGTGTTGTAATTTTTTGTAAAAAAGGAATTCGGTGTATATTGTGAAGTCCTGGGGTATTGGTTATTTTCATGAATTCATGTTATATGGCTTTCATTTAAAACAAATACGCCATAAAACGTAAAACGGTTGCGTTTAAATTTTCAATAGATCGTAAAAAATTGAATTCAAAAATGAAATAGAAAATATTTAATTTGTTGATCAACTACAAATATTTTAATTTTCAATTTATTCGCCAACCCGCGCGATTATCGCCAACTCCTTGGCACCCCTCACTCGAAAAGCGGATACGCAACCACACTTCTCCCATCCTCAATCAGTGACAGCATCAACCGTAGAACCGGTGAAACGCTTTTTTTCTTCATCCGATACCATTGTCGGTGTGTTTTGATAGCAAGCTACCTGCGAAATTTTTCCAAAATTTCATTATTTTTTTTCTTTCCAACTGAGGAAGTGCTCGAAGGATTGTTTTTGTTTTGGGTGGGATACGCTCGTCTTGTGAAATGGTAAGTTTCGTTATCTTTCTTGATGTCAAACTGTGTGTTCGGATCGTTATTTTTGGGAGTAGTCATTTCTGTTTGGGTTTATTTATATTGGGATGTCGTTCTTTTTTTCTGGGCTAATGAAATTCTGCTTGGGTGGAACTGGGAAGTGTAGAGACCATATGGAAATCGGTATTTTTAGGTGATGCAAGGGAGTATCGAATAGTTCGCATTGGTATGGGCTAATTTTATTTCTCAATCAATAATTTAAAATTTATTTTTTCCGTACCAAGAGTGTTATTTTTCTACTAAATTAAATTAATAAATTTTAGACTGCCAAGCACTAGCAATAGAAACATCTTTAACAATCGACCACGATACGTATCTAATATATTCCCTATTATCGCAAATGTTATTGATATTATTCTAGTGGGGTGTATTTTTCGATAATCCCGATTTCAAGGAAAATGCCAAATTAATTTATCATTTTGGAGTTGGGATCATCGACGTAAACATATTAATTAGTTTCAAAGTAGTATATTAAAAGTTACCTTGGAGTCTGAAAATTACCGCTGTGAATTATTAAAAAAACAACCCCTCTTTATATGCTTATCGGCTACTTTTTCCGTTTTTTAACGAAAAAGTAGCCGATTAGCATATAAAAAGGTTTTAAAACGAATTGAAACATTCGCGAAGTTGCTCTTGTGTACATAAGTTGCCATGCTAGGGCAATAGATATAGGCGAGGACCTTTAGTTGATGCAAAATGCCAGGACACTTGTAATATTAGAAAACGTTATTTTTTTATCGGTAATTGGTACAGATGCCCCTATATCCATATCCGTTTCGTGACTCAACCATCTTCCTGATACTCTCAAATCAAGTAAATTGCTAATTTAAAAAACAAATTTCAAGTCCATAGAAAGCTCTCCGTACAGGCACCTTCTTTCACTAAAATTCTTAAATAAGAGCGTGAAGAGAAATACCTCCAATGGACTTAACCCCTTCTTTACCTGACAGTCTCTCTAAACACCTTCTTGCATTCCTCTCTTCGCAATCAAGGTAGACCACCCCTCAGCAGGTGTGGTCGTGCACCTTTCCGGATCTTTCGTGATGCACCAACAGCTGTTTACGCCAAGGCCTGGCTGGGAAATCGTAGAATATACTTTGTTGTTGGTTAACACGTGAGAAACCCAACTCACGACTTGTTTAAATTGAGGTATCTATCTTGGCTAATAGTGGTCGTTTTGAGATAGTCTTTTAAGGTTTTGAGTGTCTGTAGAGATTAATGGTATAACAACCTCTTCACTCTCGAAAAAAATATACTCTAATATTCTTTATATAAACAGTTCTCAAATAATTATATTATTTAAGAGAAAAGAGCGCGTCTTGCAAATTTTTAAAAAAAAATAACTTTTACCATTTGATGAGAGGCATTACAATTAAGTGGAATTTGAGCGATAAAAATAAAAAAAATTATGTGCCATGAATAAACATACAAGCTCTGTCTTTTTTTTGCAATTAATAGGCTATTCTAATATTTGGTTTAATGCAAAAATTTACCACTGAAAAAAGGTTTTTTGCAACATTTTCGAAATCTGCTTGACTATCTTGCTGCGTCATTTTTTTAATACAATTATTAATAAATCATCTGCTTCGATATCAGTATTTTTCGAAAGCTTAAACATTCTACTTTATAATATAAAAGTTAGTATTAAGATTTTATTTTAATGAAGTGTGAAGTATATTCTGCAAAGGTTCACGTATATGTACTTCTAGAGCGAAGAGGGTAAAATGTTTTAATCCCGCTTCTTGGTGCATAAACCCCCATGAGTCTAGCATTATATTTTCTTGCATTTTTTGCGATAATTTTCATTGTTAAGAGTTACAAAGCTTAACAAACACATAGAAATAGATAGAATGTCCTGTTTGCTATTTATTAGCCCCTGATTTCTTTGTAAACTAAAACTTTTATCGTAACATAGCAACGTGTACGCCCTTTTTAGTGTGTGTTAAAATCCATTAGACTAGATGTTTAGTTTGTTTTGTTTAGTTTAGTTTGAATTATCGTCGCACTAGAGCTACACGAGGGCTATTGGATGTTTAGTTTGTCGTTTTGTTCAACTAAAAAAAAAATCTAAGTTGACTAAAACAAATGCATAAAGGGCCGTGTTAAATATAAATGGCCTACAAATATCTCCCAAAATATAAATAAAAATTGTTAAAAAGCAGAGCAGCTTGAACCTGTTAGACGACTATAAAAATTAGAAATAAATTCATTTAATTCCAATCTGAAAAATTTAAAAGTAGTACACGGTCTTGTAAATAGCCATCTTGGATTAAATAATATGGTCCACTCCATGGGTGGTACACATTATTGGGGCAATTTTTCCATCGCATTCATGACTTAAAAGTGCTTACATAGCTGCATATCTTCGTGGTTGTTAAATGGTGCTTCTATTAGTTGTCAGACACTAAATACCTATCATCTCCGGATTCCCTAAAGAATTTTGAAAACATATTTCGACCACATTTAGATTTTTATTGATCGTAAAATGGTGCCTTAAACGATCAATGGCCTCGTTAAATGTGTAAGGTATTTCTTACGATTCGGTTTAGTGATATCGAAAAATAGATATTCGTAATTTTTTAGCGGTAAAATTATGCGAATTTAAATCTATAATAATCATGTACCTAAAATAAGCTTTTTTTTTAAATAACTGTTTTTTTTTAACTCACAATTTAGTTTTAGTCGTAAAACTATTAGGTGTTACATATGTTCACATTCGAAAGAAACAAGTAGGTTTGTAGCATAAACTACAACTTAGTACTGCTTCCACACAATTATAAATGCGCCTAAAAAAAGCGCCAAACACGTTTTAGTTCGATATTAAATTTGTAAACTTCAAAATTAAACAAACTATTTTTCATCGAAAATATAATATTGCTCACGCTTAAAAAGAAATAAAACATTTTCAGATCAACCTACAACATTGAAATTATAATTAACTACCACCTTCTAAACAAAACTAAACGAATTAATTTGTAAATACAATTATAAAACAAAAGACAATAATTTTAGTTGTTCGAATTCTAATTTTTTGACGCATTACACTTGTCTGCAGTATTTGTAGTTTGGGAATCCACATTTGATTCCACATTGGAAAGGTATCTTCATTAAATTATTTTTTAAATTTTTAAGAAACCATCGTTTATTTGTTGACGTTATTACAAAATCAAATGTCATTGCAAATTTTTATTTATATAAATTTTATAAATTATACAATAAGTTCTCCAATGATCTAGATATTTTTAATATGTCTTTTAAAGTTTTTAAAGCTACATGTGTTCGAATTTTTAACTGATTATATGTATTTTTATAGTATTTTTTTTTTAAAATGTGTTTGCGGTTTTATTTTCGTGTTTTATATTTTTCTGTGTTCTTTCTTTGCACCACTGTAATTGGATTTTTATCTGTAGTGTGTGTTTATTTCTAAATAAATAAATATTAGGATATCCAGGTATTTCTAAAGGATCAAATTCCCCGTTTCTATTGCTTTTTATTGCGTGCTTAAAGATAGTTAAAGTAGTAAGTGACATGATCAATAGAAAAGTCATTTCCCCAATATACCTCATACATTTACTGTTTGTTTACTGTTCTTTTTTTCGTTTAGGTTCTGATTCCGATATATAAGGTTTTTAGATATAAAACATAGATATGATATCTAGTTTTGTGTTGTTTACTCACGCATGTTACTAACTAAATTAAAATATATAGATTCCTTGTTCCATAAATGTAATGATGAATGTTTAATAATTAAATTATGTAATCGATTTGTTAAATCTCAGTTTATTATTTTCGTTGTTTTCGTAATCAACCTTGTTTTGATGTTTGATATTTTTTAGTTTACTTGAAAGTTCAAAATGCCGAAAATAAATCATTAATTCTAACTTTTCAATGCTTGGGAAGCTTGTTTTTTAATTCGTTTTTTTTACTCAAAACATCATAGATTATAATGGGTATTGGTATGTATATATTTACGACGGATTTCACAATATCCTTCAAAAATAATCTTTGGGATTACAAGCTGCAGCTAATACTGAAACGTACATTAACTTTCGGCAAACAACTTCAAAATAATAAAAAATTATAATATAATTTTTCAAAATTTGCATATCCTATACTAGCAGTCCCTTATTTCATCAGCATAAAAGGCCTCCCATTTTAAAGATTAAAGAAGCTTAAACTCAATGTCGGAAACACTCATCAAATCAACCTTGTAATCTGCTTCCCGGAATCTTGTTCATCGAGCTGTGTAGTTATTTCTGCAGAGTAAGGTATAGTTAATCGCAAAAGTCCCCTACTCATCTCTTAACGCGTCGATTTTGTTAGTTTGACAAGGTTCTATGTCAAAAAAGCGCGATATATTTTAAGAGTCTTGTTGCGAATCTCGTTCTCCGAAGTTACTAACATATAGGTCCGTATGAACTTTCGTTAGTCAAAACTCAAAAGTCGCCAATGAACAGACGGGACCCTATATCTTATACCTTGTCTATCTAGAGTGCGAGCCTCGAAAGCATTTTCCTCCCCCATCCCCGATGTGGTTTTCTTCGAAACGGCGTGAGCGTGTTTTTTCCCCACCCTACTTGGGTTTGAACTGTTCGGATTGTTAACCTCACAACAGAACCTCAAACACGTTAGGTTTAGAAAGCTATAGTTATACTTCGTGGAATGCTAATTTTGCAACTACATATTCATATGACAGGAGCAAGAAGTACTAGGGTAGGGTCCACTTTCAGTATAATTTGTCACTCACAATTTAGCGTCGAACTTTTCGTTTGTTCCTATTTTTTTTCAAATTTAATTTTCGATTTTTCTCTGTGAAATTTCCTTTTTAAATACTAAGAACATGTATATTATATTAAAGTTGAATTAACTAATAGCATTATTTGCAGCTAACGGTTGGTGGTACTTTTTTATTGGTATATTTTCTACAAAACACACACAAGTGACCTCGCGATTATTTTTTTTCTCAGTACTCTTTGTTTTGCATCGACATCATTTAAATACCATTCTAAACAAATTTTGCTACTGTTTTGCTGGTCTGCAAGTGCACTTAAAAGGCCATTGAATTCATTGTAATATATAGTGCAGAAACCAAATTTTAAATACCTCCTTGGTATATCAGGTCGAAAATATCTTTCGTTGAAAAATTGCCAGTTGTAAACAATATTGTATGATTACATCCATTTATAATTCCATGAAATAATCCTATCCATCAACAAAGTTATCGCAGTCAAGAAAACCTGCACGTTACAGTGGATACCAGCTCACGTTAACATCCTTGGAAATGAAAAAGCCGATGAGCTTGCCAAAGAATCAAGAGCTTGCCCCCAATCATCTAACCTCATAACTCTCGTTGACGCCAATGCAGTTGCCAGCCGTAGACTTATCAAAAATAATTTTAAATATTCCATCCCTGTTCTAAATTGTAACCGTACAATATCTTCAATAATAGCCAGACTACGAACAAAACATTTAAAAGGAATGAAAATCTCAACGGAAGGACAAAGAAGCTACTCCACACACTGCCCCAAACTGTCCTGGTGTCCAACTGTCCCCGCGGCATATCTATGGCTGCCCAGCAATTCAAGCCAGGCTCTTCAGGATTGGCTTTGAAGAGCCAGAAGTTTTAATTCTCTCCGAAGATGCAGAAGAAATAGCGAAAGCTGTCTACGGCAGCTTCAGTTCCATCTAGTTTTTGCACATATCATGGACACGACAACAACAACATTTATAATACCTATTTTTTTAACTATTCTATTTCTGAAAACAGTTGGTTGTCAGTTACAGTTTTTTCAACCTTAATCTAGTGACTTTTCTAACCTTGGCGTGTGTCGGAAGATGCATGTCATCAGTTCTATAATCTCATTCTTACCAGATGCTTTTCGCCGATTACAGTAATGCCAACCTTCGCCAATGATATCGATTAGAAGTATTTCTTTAAATTCTTCTTCTCTTGGTTGATTTAAGTTTACAAATAATGGTTATTTTAAAGCAATTTATAAAGAGGGTTATTATGGGCTTTGTCTGACATAATCACTACTGATATATGTTTGAGATAAAGAAATGTTGTAAGCCAGTCATCTTTAAAATATTGAAAATTCAAAAAGAAATGGAATGTTGTCTTAAAATTCCCTGTCTATTTAGCTCATGATATTGAACAAATAACTAGAAATTTTATTCTTTTTTTTTTAATTATATTTAAAGCAACACAACATTTACACAACCGAAAATAATAAAACATTTCTATACTGTCTAATGGAATCCCTTTGCTGCATGCCTGGCCAGTAGCCAACCGAACATAATTCCACGCTTTCCAATAGAACTTATTTCACTGTATGCGATGCAGGGCAAACTCTAGTTATATTATTTAAATCAATAAACAGAGGCTGCCGCTGATAATTGTGTGTATTGTAAACTGATCTTTCAACAATCCCTTATTGCATGCGCCGGATTTAGCCATCAAACTATACGGTTCGGCTTTTATTAGCGACTCGAGATGCACTATTCATCAATTAATCAGGGAATACATGTAGGTATTTAGCATTCTAAAATGATGCACGACGCCAGAAACCTCTTGGTTCGTGCGTGGCGCTAGTTAGAGAGCTATTTGCGTGTGTTTGTTCGAGTTTCATAATTAAATTTGGATACTCGCATGCTTGCTGAATCGCTGAAGTTGGGTACTTGTAGTTATTATATTAACTAGATGAGAATTATTCACTGAGTTTATTCCCTTGCAGTTTTCATTGTGTTGCCTTGGAGATATGGCAGAGTGTTGAGCGTTGTAAATGTATTTTATTTGAATTTTTCTCGGGACACTCATTTTCTACATGAATCATATAATTTGAAATTTTTTTATGCTTACATTAGAGGTAGGTGTTTAAATATTTTAAAGGTTGGGGGGAAAATTCACTTCTGATTCGAATGTGTGTAATTTATGCATATGCATTTTGGTAATCTTAAATATTAATGGAACTACTGTATTGTTATCCTCATTCATTACAATTGCTAATTATAGCATTAGCAAATGTTAGTCGCAAAAAATGCAGTGGAACTAATTTATTTAGACTAACGTAATTTTTTTGTTTATTGTGCTTCTCTACACGGGTAATTCTTCTATGAACATCTATCGTTGAATATCTACTGCATATTATTGGTCAGTAACTTACAGAAAAAAAATTGAAATTATTTTATACTTATATAGAAGTAGGTGGTTGTCTATTTTAAAAGTTGGGAAATGTTTTTCACTTGAAAGTATAAATCGAATGTGTGTAATTTATGCATATGCATTTATATAACGGTAAATGTTAATCGTAAAAATGCAGTGGGACTATATTTCGTTGTCTACACATGTCATTTTTTGATGAACATCTATCGTTGATACGAATGTATATCTGCTGTATACATAGATATCATAGTTAAAGTATTAGATTAGCAGATCACGTGACCGCCAATGCTAACGACGGGACGCGCATGGAGGCCGAATAAGGGGGCAAAATGGCCAGTGTTGCTGCCACTTTAAGGAGAAAAATACTACGAAAAAAAACTATTTAATTCTAAAATTACAAAAAAATACTAGAAAAGGATTTAAAGTCACTAAAAAGATTCCAAAATGCAGCTAGTATTTATACGATATTTTTTTGTAATTTTAGAATTAAATGGTATTTTTTCGTAGTATTTTTCTCCTTAAAGTGGCAGCAACACTGGCCATTTTGCCCCCTTATTTGGCCTCCATGCGCGTCTCGTCGTTAGCATTGGAGGTCACGTGATCTGCCGATCTAATACTTTAATAATATACAGCCATAGATATCATAGTTAATCAGTAATAGTCTAGTCCTGACTACTGACTCTTGACTACTCTTTAATACCGATAAATAAATTATTCCCAACGATGGAATGAAGGAATTGTTTCACAGTTAAACTGTTAAAGAATCACGCATCCCTTTCAACTATCTTATAAATAAGATAGTCATCTGGGAAGAAACAACCTTCGCATTAAACCGAAACGATTAAATAATAAGTCTCTTGGCGAATTGGTGTCTGCAGTTTATGAAGTGTCGCAGCATCTTAAGTTCTAAAAATAAAATTCATCTTTCTTCGTGTCCGTGACTGCTGTTTTCGCGTCATCTGTATTGGATTACATAAGTTTTCCTGAGGGATTAAGTAATGTTGATGGTGTATCTGACGTTTCTTGCAAAACTCTGTATATAAAATGTAAGCTTTTATTCAGTACTAGGAAATAAATACCCTTACTTCGCACGAACTAAAAAAAAAGTTCTAATTGATCCAAGTATATGTACAATTTAATCCATTATAGGATAATAAAGTTATGTTATTATTCCCGCTCGTTATAAAGTACTGTTACTTATATTACCTTAAAAATCCAAAATAAAATACGCTATAAAATGTACGCATAATAGTTATCGTAATTTCCCCCATAAACATATAAAACCTTTTAGCTCATTTGGCGCTTTTTTTGGTAAGTATTTGGCGAGAAAAGAGATAGCTACAAACACTTATTATACAGGTCTAGCACGACGACCTTCGAACAATCAACCAACATTATAAATTTTTTAAAAAATTGCTCATTTTGCGCGTTTAGGTAAGAATTTGGCGAGCTCGGCAACGTATTTGGCGAAATAATGAAAACGTTAAACCCTAATATGCAGCTGTAGTACGTTAGGCTTTGAAAATCCATCATAGTTATAATTCACGGAAATAGCTTACATATGCATATTTGCAAACAACAGAACCATTAATAGAAAAATCGCTACCTAAACCCACAATAAAATCCTAAAATAGAGACTAAACGGGATTACGTCACTTAAGAAACATGTCAATTATTTTTCAAATAATGAATTTAGTTTCTGAAGGTATTGGCAACAGAATAAAATAAACAATTTTAGTTTTAATTATTTTCCTAAAAGTTTTATTTAATTTCTTCTGCCGAATGGCATCGCGAAAGGAAAAAGTGATCCGATTTGAGCGAAAGTGTATTTTTTTCAGAATATTCGAATTTTCTCTAAAAATTTACGAAATACTGTACAGATTTTTTTTTTGGTAACTTAAACTTATTAAGGTTTTATCTCGCCCATGTTAATTTTCCTAAACTTTAGAAACATTTTTCTCGGGCACTATACGAGATCATTATGAACTTTTTTGTATTTTGTTCCTTACATATAGCTATCTTTGATTTAAACTGAGAATATTTCAAAGTACACAAAAAAATACTTTTACCTTGTTTTTTTAAATACATATTTTTTTTTTTGAGCATAGATCTTTAAAATTCCTCAGTTGAAATCAAAGAGCTTTAATGTAAGAAACGAAATATAAAAAGTTCATAATGATATCTCTTAGGAAAATTAACATGGACGAGATAGAACAATCTGACTTCCCTTAAGATGAAAACCAGTTTGTGGGTTTTGGTATTTTCTTACAAGAATAGTTTTTGTTTTAATTATAGGTTCATTATTTTCTTTTTTGATTAAGAATAAATGATCGAATATGTATTTGAAATGAAAAATGAATACATAAATTTCATTAACCCTCTGAGAGATACAGACGTACAAACCAGTCACTTGATTATCAGGTTTTCCAGCAACACAATTTTTTTATTTTATTATAATTTTACTTAATTTCAAAATATTTAAAGTATGGAGTAGTCATTTATGATCGTCTGCTGGGCTGGGGAGCCCAGTCGGTTAGGCATTCGCCTAGCATGCGAAAGGTCCCAGGTTCGGGTCCGGGCATCGCCAAAATAACTGCCGACCTATAAACGGCCCGTGCAGCCAAAAATGTCGACGAATAATACCCCGTGCAGAGGGAGTGCACGTTAAATATGCTTCAAAGTCCCAACGCTGCGTACGATGTCGCACATAACGGTTGCGTTGGGTGCCTACTCAGGTGTCGGCTCGTCACTTGACTGTGGTTCTAAAGTACGACGCCCGTCGCCAATAGCCCTCGTGTAGCTCTAGTGCGACGATAATTCAAACTAAACTAAACTATGTTCGTCTGCTAAAGAAAAAATAATTCTTTCACAATTTAAGGAAATTAAATTATCTGTTAAATTTTAATCACTTGCAGTGAAAACTAGATCACATTTCAACCCTATTACATACCCCTCAGAGGATTAAAAAAAATCCCTAAGGGAAAAAAAAGTCCATCGTAATTAAAAGCTGTAAAAATATTAATTTCCTTTTAAAAGTAAAGTGATAAAAACTGTCATTAAATATCTTTTTAATTTAACTTACTATTAAATAGTACATATACCCTTTTCATTTTGAAGCAGTCTCTCATATAAGTTAAAAATGCGTAAATTATTAAAATGTCACTTCGACATGTTTTGAGGCTCTGTATTTTTGTTTAACTTGCAAACACAGTTTCCCATGCTTAGAAATTCAATCAACAGCAATTATGGCCAGATGTCAAAACGAAATGCGTAACCATTGAAGCGTGTTATAAAGGTAACTTGACTTTAGACATGGCAATTTAATTGGATTTCAAAGCTGTTCTAGACGATAAACAACTTGATAATTAATGCTTGGAATGATAGTTTGTTGCCGTCAGGATAATTGAAATTGTCTTTTTATAATGAGCTCTTCATTTTAAAGCTTTTTTTAAGCAGACAATTGTGCGTTAAAACGACATAGTAAAACTGTTAAAACAGTTTGAATAGTATCGGATCAGTTCATATGTTATCAAAAGTTGGACTAAAAATAAGTATATTTTTTATAAAATCTTTCGGAGTATTTAAATTACAATATCTTTCGGAAGATATTTTTATATTAAAACCTTGTTCTTTATTATACTTGGGGAAATTAAAGGATGTTTTCCCACACTTTATCAACATACCATAACCATTTCTCTGCTAAACATGTCAGTATTATAAGACTTTTGCTTGTTGAAATTTACATGCGACCAATTCGCATATTTACATTGGCAAGGAACTCGACAACAAAAACAACGAATAAAAGTCGTTAAAAGACAGAACAAAACAATAGTCAACAATACAGAAAACAATAGTCGGTTACAAGCTCGAAATTGCTACCAACAACATAATGTCCTACAACTGGGTCACTCGTGTATCTTTACGTAAGGATGTGCGAGTTTTGTAAAAAAACCTCTGTTCGGTTATACCGATTATTTTACTTGCGGTTTTTAACCGGTACCGGTTATTTATCAATAAAAAACACTTTTTAAGCATGTTTTCGAGGAATTGGAAATCAGTTTCCGTTTGTTTAAAGTTTTTGTTTTTGTAAAAATATTCCTTATTATACATGAGCTCAAATTTTTCAATTCCTGTTCACATCTTGATTTCTACTTAAACCTCGGGTGTTTTTTTCTATTTTTATTTTGATTTTACTTATCGATGCTTACTTTTTCAAATAACCAGAGTTGAACTTCAAAAAATCTGAAATTAATGGAGTATTTTTACAAAATTTTTAAGAAAATACTGCGTTGGTATTCAACTAAAAAAACTGGTTCTGCGAAGGACAGGTTTGGGCCAGTTTAACTAAAACCAAAAACTGTCTGTTTTTCGGTGTAACTGTTTCTCGTTTTCCATCCCTAAATTACAACCATCTTCCACAGAAGCATCAACCATACAAAGAATGGGCAAAGTTGCTTTGTTCCGCATGGAAGTTTGTTATGGAACTTAATAAATGTAGCCCAACAACGGTGAACAAAGTTTTTATAGTGCCCACAACACCGAAACGGGCTTTTCTTTTTTTATAATTTATGATGTGCTTCAAGGGAATATGGACATAATTTGAGAAACTGTTGTTCGGGGCTTTTATTTATTTTTTTTTTTCGTCCTGAAATTTACTTTTGCCGCTAAAGTATGGGATTAGGTTTTTTTAGAGTTAAAAATATAAACACTACGGCAAGCTTCCGACAAATGTGCTTGACAAAAAAAAAAAAAAAAAAAAAAAAATCGAAATTTTTTTTTATTATTTTGTAACGCGTGGTTGGACGTAGTAAATTTTTACCAGCTTAACAAAATTAATAAATAGTGAATAATTTATTAGCTCATGGGCATGTGAATGAAACAATTTGTTTAGCGTCCTAAAAATACATTTGTGACCATAACATTTTTTGAATACGATAAATATTATTTTATGCAAATCATCGAATTATATTAATAGGTATGGGTCATTTGACCACCTCTGTTTATAATTACAAAACCCGTCACCAAAACCTCATGCTCAGCTTTATGCGATGTTAATAAAAGTAAACCTATGCTAATTTAAATTTTTTACTGTGAGGTATAGGACAGATATTTCTATTAAACTGGCTAAAAAAAATCCTTATAGTATTTAATATAGCGATACTTTTCAAATATAAACAAATCTAATACAGAATAACCATAAATTTAAATTCAATATTAAAAAATAATTTAAGAAAAATACGTGAAATAACGTGTTATTTTTGTCTTGATCTTCCGTGCAATGTGTCTGACGCACCACATTATACACACATATACCATACTTTATAGCTAGACAAAGATTACTTATTATTTAGAGCGTGTCACCTCATGGCGATGGGGCATTAGGGCTGCATGTCATGTGAAGTCCCGCTGGTTGAGAGTGTGACTGCCTTTGTAGAAACCTTCTTTTATGGGGCTTAAGAGGGTTTTTTTTTATAAATAAAGTTATTTGGAAGCCATTGAAGTGTGTGCCTTTTGATTTTCTTGGTATTTCTTTTTTGTGTGCATTGAGGCATGCTAATTTCTTAGGGTATATACTGAATATTTCTGTTATCATAATAGAGTATTGATACAATCTATCCAAATAGTTATGTAGCTGAATTATTGTATAAAGAGCTAAAAAGAATTACATGGTAAAAACTTTTTTTTATCAGAAAACTCTTCAGGTTTCAAACTAATTGGACAAACGTAGATGTAACAATTCTCCTCTTCAATGAAACGTGCCATGCATTTCAAGTTTAGCTGTTTTATGTAATGCTTACTACTATTGATTTAAACGATATCTAACGTAACACGATTTCATCGTTTACGCATTTAATGCAGTTTTACAATTGCTTGATTCAAAAGATTGTAATTTGATTCGTTTAATGTGTTTTTAACAACGTCTCTATCGCAAAACTGTGAAAGTTGTAAATATGAAAACGATGTTCATTGCCTGCTCTTATTTTGACCCTAAAATGTTATTTTAAATATTTCTGTTGGAAAAGTTGTGACGCCATAAAGTACTGTAATACCGACAAATTTTCCATTCAATTTTAAAACTGTCATTTTATGGTGATTGAAGTTGTCGTAAAAATGTTTTCCAAGCTTTTATTGTTTTGCACCCGCACTTGTTTGTCAGTGTTTATAGCTTTCGTGTCTCGTCTCTCTGTATGTATTATATAAACTCTCGCACTGATTGTAAAGTTGTATTTGTTTTCAACTTGATGTATATTTGTTCTACTTTCATATTCAAATTATCCATAAATTGTTCTTTAAATTCTAGCTTACGGATAAAATTTACAATTTTATTGTTGAAATAAATTGCTAACTTCAATGATAGTCAAATCAAGATTTTTTTTCAGTTATTGGCTTATGTTCTCTGAAAGTTTTTACTTTTTTACAAAATTATCAATGTGTCCATGTCCAAGTGAGTTTCGCGTTGCTCTCTGAACACTCGTTAAGTTCGCTTTCATTTTTTACTTGGTCATTAGTGAAATCAAAAGAACTCGATATGAAACAAAGAACTTTGGAGAATAAAACTTGCTTTTAGAATAACAATCCATTAATGCGAGCAGGCGAAGACACTCGCGTATTGTTTTTCCGAGAACTATGAATAAACCATGATATCCCATAGAATATTCAGCAAACAGAGAAAGGAATAATGAATGTCCTTCATGTTTAGTTGCACTTTTGCTGTCGCTTTTATGCTGCTGTCTGCAAATCAAGCGGCCATTTGTCACACGTCCTTGCCCGACTCTTATCAAGAGGAAGTTCACATGGTTCGATATTTCGTCGGCTGCATAAATTCGTCGGAAATGAAAATGAATACATTTTGTCTCTCCCACTAGATTTATGCGTGTGTTACGTAGCTGAATCATGAATAGATTACTTTCGCTTCTGTCTGAAACTTGATGACAAATTTGATGCACAAAAATGTTAAGTTTATGAAGTATATCTTATTGGTAAGAGTTCCTTTAAGCATGTCCGTAAAAGTAAGATTCGAGGGTGACAGGTTTTTGAATAAGGACACATGGTCAACATGTATATTAGGTTATTTTTCCGCCATATAGCACTCATAGATACGGTACTGGAAAATCGTTGATATTTTAGACCTTGCTTGTTCTGGATTAGCTTCGGTTGATTGGTTCGACCCTTTTTTTATTCTACCCCTAATCCCTATACTATACCACTTATTATATTGCCACGGTTTTAGTCTAAGTAGCCTACTCGGTAGATTGGCGTTATTAGTGCGGGCCTCGGCTCTTCCTCACCTTTGTTATTAATTATGTATGTAAATTTATCGTTTCACCAGTTCTGTCAACTCATGTAAATTTTTATTTGAGTTCATCCTTTGTTTAGGCAAATAACTTGTATCCCATTATTCCTTTGTTCCATATATGAGCATGAGCGAGATGTTTTCCTCCATCGGGGAGTTGTATGAGTTCAGCTGTAATAAACGTTACTCTGTTCGAAGGGCTTGTCCTTGTCTGCTCTAAAACTACGTGACAATATACATGATTCCCTCGCAGCCTGGTCAATACTATTAGGCTCCTTTTGTATCCCTCAAACAATCTAAACACGTTTAATTTGCACGATATAATTCTCATCTATGAAGCCTATGGTTTGGAGTTTGGACCCAATTCCTCTGAGAAGATAAAATACGCGAATTGTCCTTGTAGATTTCCATCAAAGCACTGTCTTTATATTCCTGTATGCCTATCACATTCACACAACAATATCCATTGCACTACCAATTTATTATGCAATCTACATGCTTCTCTTAAATTGCGATTTCGCCAAACCAATTTCATCAAGCTCCCTCTTACAAATATCCGTACACAGTTTAATTCCAACAGAAACGGCGAATGTCGAGCCATGCCCTTTTAATCACATGCAAAGACTAGGAATTCGGAATCAATTGAGATTCGCCCGGACGTCCAATCTAATGTCGTCGACAGATGTCCGGTACCTGATCACTGATCCTTATATTGTATCCGGTTCGCGAGTGTTAATATGTATGGGATGTGACGCTGGTTGGTCCCGTAGAGAAGGAATTAAAGTAGAGCGCAGTAAACTTGTATTCCGCTCTGTCCAAAAATGAACACGTTTTCTGTTTGTCCACCAGATGAATTTTAAAGCACTTAGTGATTTAATCTTCGCCAAATGTCTTAAACCAACATATTTCTTTTGTTTTTCTATACCAATACTTTTCATTTTAAAGTACGTACTTTATTTTTTATTTAATAATAGAAACTACTTAATAAGAAAACTTACTTTATTTATTTTTTTAATTGCTAACTGGCTTGTTTCACGTGACATAAATCATTCCTACTTTCATTCTTGTAATTCATTGGTGGATTCGGTGATCGGTGGTTTGATACGGTAAGCTCCGCCCACTACATCGATAACCCAATCGAGGCCTTATTTTCCTTCTTGTGGATCAGTTGCCACTGCACTGTTGCAAAGTGTGGCACTATTTCTTTGTCCGTCCTGGAGTTTATATTTGTTCCCCTTTTTCCACGATGTTTGAATGGGGTTTCCTCCTCTACTCTTTTCTTAGCTCTATAGTTGGTCCTGTCTTTTCTTGCTGGGAAATAGCCATGTTTCTATTTTGCAGATAATTAAAAACTCATTACGCTGTTCTTTATTAAAGTTATTAGACTTATTAGTAGGAATTTTGAAACGGCAGCCTATCATTAGTTTAGAGTTTTTCGATAATGTAGCATGATATAGATTCTTTCTATTGAGGCTTTGTAACGAAAGCACGTCGCCTTTTTTTGCTAATTTGTTTTTTAAAAATAGCATGGCTACATGATAATCTTGGTAGGTAAAAGTTTTTATGGCGTTATTTATTGGAATTCGAATCGATTAAGAGTTATTTAGACGTTTACTGTCATCTACAGATCTCCATTGATTTCTGATCCGGATATTGTATTTATTCGGTCCACCAGTGTTAATTTGTCCTGCGATGTGATCTGTTGATTTGTGGCACTGGTTGTCTTCTTGGAGTTTCTCTTTTGGCGAACATTATAAAATCGTTAGGTTGTGCTTTTAAATGGCATTGGAACTGTTGTTAGAAATGGAATTTTGAAACTAGTGTTTGTTCTATAATGTGGGATCATTCAAAATTGATTTTCATATCCCTTTCACCCCTGAGCAAAATCCGGCCCGTATATTTTTTACCTAAGCATATTTTCGAAAAAAATGTAATGTATTTATAAATAGGTTTGCAAGTAATTTTGAAAAAAATTATCTAATATTTGCTGAAGGTCACCTGAATTTAAATGGAAGTTGAGGTTTATGCCCTAAAAATACATTTTTGCGTGTGTTATGAATGCAAAACCAGCTATGTCAGTTTTTGTAATTAAAAGCCCATTTAGAAAAAAATAATGCAAAACGCCTGTAGAATGATACGCTGAAAAAAAAATCTTTTTGCAAGATCTCCAACTCGTGTGATTAAGGGGGAATAGGCGCGCTGGAACGCAGGTCTCCAAACTCGAGTGCCTCAGTGTTAATCCAATGGGAAACAAAACTATTTTCTCTGCCACATTTCTCCGGCTGTATTGAATATTTTTACAAACAGTTTTTTTTTTAAATAATAAATGTAGATAACTTCTAGGTCTCTATAATGTTATATTCGACTAATCATAATTTATTTTAACCTGATTTAGTAGTAGCCAAATAGTAAGATAAGTTTTGTAAATTTTGCTGTTAATATTATTTGCTTATATATTATTTGGAAGGTGTAAATAGTCTTCACTCTCTAGTAATACGTTTAAGTTAATAAGTATTTTTTTTAAATTTACTCTTTATTTAAAGCTGTGACTGATTAATATGCATCAGTGTGAAGACATTTAAGATTTTTGCTTCTCTTGAATGAAAACATCTCTACAATGAAAAATATTTTTTCATGTTTATGTCGTTACCAATAATCTTCAAACACTTTATCGATATTTTTTCCATAAAATTCACGCATGATTTTAAAAAAAATTACTTCATAGCCTTATTTCTGAAAGTGACGATTTTCTGTGTCTTGGTATAACCGTCTGTAGAATTAACCTTCACTGATAAGGGAATATTGATGGTGTAAAGTTATTTTATTTTTAAGAAATGTAATTTTCTTAAAACTAATTCTATTCTAAATGTTTTTTTTTCTGAGCTGTTATTATTTAATTTATTTAGTAAAGTATAATACTAACAAGAAATACAAATGGTTTTAATTTTTAATTAAAATGAACAAATTTTACCAATTTAAAGAGGCATGAATAATAGATTACTGATCAGTTTAAAAAAAACTTTTTAAAAAAAGTCAGCTGAACTCAACTATTATTAGAATTTCCTAGGCCAAGCATTGAGAGCGACTAGCTTTCATGCTCTCCAATAAAACTGAAGGAGGCTGAGGAGCTTAGTCGGTTAAGGTGCTCGCCTTACATGCGAAAGGTATCAGGTTCGAGTCGGGTCCGGGAATTGCCAAAAGTGCCGACCTATATAAAGCCAAAAAAAAAGCACCCCGCGTAGCCAAAAAATGTCCACCAATATCCCGTGAAGAGGAAGTGCACGTTAAATATTCTCCAAAGTCCTGACGCCGCGTGTGTTGTCGCCCTTAAAAATATACGTTTGTGTCTACTCAGATGTCGACTCGTCACTTGGCTGTGGTTCTAAATTACGACGCCCGTCTCCAACAACCGACGTGTAGCTCTAGTACGACGATAATTCAAACTAACCTATAAAACTGAGAAAATTGACGTGTACCCTTTTGTCTCTGAAGTACAAAATTGTTTTGTTTCTCCTTTTTAATATTCATTTTCCGATCTCCGAAATGATCAGAGGCAACACAGTTTCTATAGCAACCCCCTTCACCTTCATTGGGGTTGACGTCACTCCCATCAGCAATGCCACTTCTAAGAAGCGAAATTTAAGAGCATTAATTTCCATTTGAAATGTTTCTCCTTAATTCTTTTTCAAAAATTCATTTTGTTAGACGGGAAAATTAATTTGTTTCCACCAAAGTTTCAAGTGTATTTTTTATGTTAGTTCTCAGTAAAATTTAAACATGGGAGTTTTTTTAATGATTGCAATTCGGACGGAATCAATTATTTACCTCGTTTTTTTGCTTATGCATATTTTAGTTAATGATCTTTCTTAGTTAGGTTTTTTAAATCCCCTGAGGGTAATTTATTGCTCTAAGATTCTCAAGGGGGTATACGTTGCTTTAGTGTTTGATAATGGGAAATTTAGTACCTAATGTAGCGAGGATTTATACCTTGCATTAAAAAAAATTTAAGTGTTGCTTTCAGCGTTGTTTTTTTACTATACATAATATCATTTAGAAAATGTTTCTTTTTATTTTACATTTTTTGGTACTCTTATCATTCTTAATAATTATTAATGTTTTTTTTTCAACTAACACAAGATACAAGATATAATTCGAAATCTATCATTTTAAGGTGTGAGGGTTTTTTAATTATCGTTGTTTTATGTAATGCACCCACTTTTACTTTACTTTTTTTTTCAACAGAGAAACCATTAAATTCTACTTAAGGTTTCCGTACAGGATGCAAAAAAATAATTAAAAAAAGTTAAAAGGCCCATAACAATCTTTTAATTATTTATCTTGTAAAATATCGAATATTTGCTTATAAGGCCTTGAAAGAAAAATTTTCTTGCTTTTTTTTACTGAAATTAACAGGCTGTGCCTGATTTCTTCGATTTTTAATCAATTCAATTTTGTCATAAAATTAATTGCAATTTAACTTTACATTCAATTTCGATGTTATTATGGAGTGAAGTCGTTTAAGGCGCTCGCTTTGTATGGGAAAAGTCCCAAGTTCGGGTCCGGGCATCGCCAAAATAACTGCCGACCTTTAAACTGCCCGACGAATAATACCCCGTGTAGAGGGAGTGCACGTTAAATATACACCAAAATCCCAAAGCCGCGTACGATGTCGGCCTTAAAATAGGCTTTGGGTGCCTACTCGGGTGTCGACTCGTCACCTGACTGTTTTTCTAAATGATTACGTCAGTCGCTAGTAGTCCCTGTGTAGCTCTAGTGCGACGATAATTCAACCTTTCCTTACCGATGTTATCATGGCAGGTCTTTGAATACCCCTACTTAGTAGTAAACAAAGGTCTTACAAAGCTTCTAAAAATACAACCATTAAATCTTTATAAAAGATTAGCGTGAGAACAGTATTACTTGTTAAGAGGTTTTTTTTCTCCTCCCAGATAACTATCTACACACCCTTTTCTGATGACAACAAAATGTCCTTATCATTTCATGAGAGACCAGGACAACATTGCCTATTTTCTCTGATAAAAGTTATTCTCGAACTCGTAGATAAAGGACTTCCAATCAGTTTCGGTGTTGACTTGGGATGTGTAGCAATGGAACATCTGATGTTTTTACTCGTTATGTTAGTCCATTAACGACCCATTCGTGAATACCATTAACAACTTCGTTAGTGAATAATAACGTTAAATTTTGTTAACGTTAATGCTTTTTGTGTAGCAATGGAACATCTGATGTTTTACTCGTTATTTTAGCCTCGACCCATTCGTGAACACCATTAACAACTTCCTTGGCTATAATAATAATGTTATATTAAGTTAACTTTAATACTTAGTAACCTTTAGTGTGTTTTTACTCGTTATGTTAGCCCATTAACGACAATTTATGAATACCATTAACAACTTCTTTAGTGAATGATAAAGTTTAATTTAAGTTTTTAAAAATCCTTTTTTTGGTGTAACTTAATTTGAATTTCATGAATTATTCACTGCTACATTCTTTTTTGTCGTTTATATTGTTTGTTTAATTAAATTTAGGTAAAAAGCTTATTTCCCATGGCAATTTTTTTTTCCAATCGTCATTAATGATTTAATTTTAGACGAAAGTCTTATTTTTCTCAGCTTTGACACAATGACCTAAGCTTTTTGTGTGTTGGTTCTTTTATACGTTGCTCTCAGTAATGCGATCATGACTTAACCCAAGGTAAACCTGCTATTAATTTGGGATCGCCCGCCCCCACCCCTTTACTGATCTTAGGATAATTCCCACTACTAATTTAAGGAGCCTACACCTCTTAAAATGTGTTAAATGGATTATAATTTTTAAAAAATGAAATGTGTTCTGCGTCAGTATATATTTGGGATCTTTTAAAATCCAACTTGCCTCCTCCGTCTATAATAATTATTAAGCTTTTAAAATTAATTTATCTGTGTGTGTGGAAATTTTTTTTTATGTGAATATGATTTTAGAATGTAGTATTAGTAATGAGACGGAAAGCACAGTAAATGTTTTAATTTGAAGACAATGAAATGCAGACAATGATACCCAGGCAAAGCCATATAAGCACGCTTGTTAATTAGTAGAAAGTTTAGACTGCACATCTTTATTAATTTTATTCAACATTTTCAATTATTTTAATTAAATATGTCGTTCATGATGTTTTATGAATTAATTATAATGGTTTTATATTGGTATTTATTGAATTTAGCATTAGAATTTTAGTAGTAAAAAGTGCAGACTATCTCTTTATTATTTCCAATCTTCTCAATTCAAATTCAGTATCTTTTATTTTATGTTTTAATTCTATTGGTTTTTTACCGATCTTTATTAAATTTAGCATAAAATTATCATCTCTAACACCTCCAATTCTATGTATGAACCCTTTGGGGTAGTAAAATACTCGAGTTCACTCTTAAGTATAGTTCAGCCAACGCAGAAGTCATAACACGCAGAAGTTTTTGTAGAGGGTTCTCCCCCCCCCCCCCCCCCCCAAAAAAAAAAAAAATGTGCTTATAGTTAGTTATAAACCGTTCTTTCTAAAAGACCGCAAAAATCGCATTCTTCGACGACATTCTTTTCACCTTCCAGTGGCCATTACTTGCAGGTGACGCCACTGACTTCAATTAATCGTCTAATCGCCGGCTTGCGTCGTTACTAGGAAAAGATTGATTTTGCGTTAACACAGAAAAGATTACTCTCCCCGTCTGCTATTAGAAACAATGCTATTAGGTGATTTTGCGGAAATGAAATTGCCGTCATGTCACAAATGAGTAGGTTTTAGTTGTTGTTTTATTCCATGTGGTTTTAATTCGAAGAATGGAATTTTTAATAACGCGTTAAATGTGATTTTCGAAAAAGAAATGATTGTGTAAATATTTTCTATTGTGAGTTGTTTTCTATGAAAATATGTTGAAATATAGAATATGCCATTGTAAAAGTTATATCATTTCGTTTAATTTAAATGTTTTATGTAAATCTCTATTCTTTGATTTTCCGAATATATTTTATTTGTTTCTCCGGAGTCATTGTTAGCCTTACAACTTCAGTTCTTTGAATATCATCGACAAAATTTATTTTCAACAACTCAAAAACTAACCACCCACACGAAAGAAACCAGACCCTTATTCAAATCACCAAATACAACCCAAACTCTCGTGAATCCATACCCTAAGGGAACGTCTTGCTTTCAAATAAATTCTAAAAGATCGATAATGTTTGAAAATTCTCCACAAAAAAAAGAGAGGGAACGAGAAGACCAAACAAACACAGTTGGAGTGGATTCCATAGTTTCGGGTCTGCTGAGTGCTGCTATCATATTATTCCTTGCAGGCTTAAATGTCAATCCCAATCTTAGACTCCTGACAAAGATTTTTTAAAGTAAAAGTCTTTTGAATAAAAATTTGTTTTTTTAATTAAATGCTTGTTGGTTTTATGTTACGACAAATTTTTATTATTTCCTGAACAAACCGCTTTGCATTACAGTTATACGAATGTATCTTTCGAATATATCCTCCTAATCATATCGATGTTCTTCAAGTCCATATCATCCTGTCCATGAAGCTTTAGTGCGACGTTATTTCAAAAAAAAACTAAATCACTCCTGGCCACGCTAGAGCGCTTGCCCAGAAAAGGGATAAGAACTTAGACCCTCGGCACCAAAGACAGAGAGGGGGGTTGTTAATAGCCCTCTAGTGTGACGCTAATTCAACCTTACCAAAGACTGTGGGTTCGCAAGTTCCACTTCAAGCAAGAATGTGCTTAAGGTTTTAGAATGTTTTAATCAGTAGGTCCCGATCGAAGTCTTCAAATAAAACCGTAGTTTTCAGAGCAAATTTTCCTAGTACTTGAGTGGGCCTGGATGACTACAAAGAGAAGCTGAGCACAGATACATATTTTTAGTTGGCTTAGGTGCCTCGTCGTTGTGCTGCTGTTCAAAAATTATGATGCCCGTCGCCAATAGGCGTCATGTAGCTCAATACGATGTTCAGCCAGAACAAAAAAAACTTGCGGCTATCGAGGCCCATGGTCAATATTCCGCTTGCAGCTCTTTTTTGATTTTGATCAAACCAAACCGTATTATACTAGCGGACTTTACTTGCTGGCTGGGCCTGATCTAGGAAAACTCAGTCTAGAAGCACAGCAAAGTGGGCCGATATATATCATACTTTTACTACCATTTTATCTGGTTCTTTAAAACATAGATCAAACAAATCTCGTTAGTTCAATGACTGATTCATAGTCAAGCTAAAAACAAATCGGGCGGACTATTTTAAAATTTACTGAAATTTTGGGGGTCTCTACAGCATTTAGCTTAATAGAAAATAAGATTTATAGGAGCCCTTAACTTTTGGGGCCTTAAGCCTGGACCCAACGGGCCTTATTGTAGATCAAGTCCTGCTTATTGAGATTGGCATACCAGCCTTCAGAAAACCAAGACAGCCAAGCCCAAGAACCAAAGATATGAGTGATGACCGATCCCTGGGTGGAGACAGAAAAAGATTTTTGGAGCTGGTGTTTCTATCGATTTTTGTTGCCTTTTTCTTGAGTTCCTTTTTGTGCCATTTCCCTTGGGCATTGTGTGTTTTCCCTTTTTATCTGCTCCTTGTATTGAATGGAGCTTGGCTACTTCTTTGGACGTCATGTAATTGTATGTGTTAGTGGGTGCGATAGTGGTGCTTGTAAAACATGTTTTAGGGCTGATCAAGGGGGTTTTAGTTGACTTGTTCCTTATTAGCCTTTTTTAGAAGCCTTTTGTAAATAGGAAAATGTTTTTTTAAAAATTTAAAGGAGGGGTCTGGTAATTCCTACTTTTGTACTTATTTTTATAGTTTTTAATACTGGCGTATTTATAAATTTGTTCCATAAGCATCTAGTTAGCTGCAATAGCAAAAGTTGTCAATGACAAGTTTAAAATAAAACTTTTTTTGAAAATAGAATTTTTTTTTCATTTCCTTTACAATTCTTAAACACTTCACATATGCGGTTTTTGATTTTCATTTGAATATTTGTCCATTTGACAAATGACTTGTATTAGATTTCTTAAACCTACAAATAAAATGCACATTTTAATAGCTTACCTCTCAGTATTGTACAGTACGGTTTAGTTTTTTAGTCAACCATAGCTATAAAAATTGTGCAAATAGTCTCCGTTCAATTTTTAAAAAAATGTAAATAAAATATTATTTATAAAAATTTAATGATTTCATTGTCGAAAAGTTAACGAAATAACTGGTCAGGCTACGCAAAAAAGCCTGGATATAAATAAATACCCCAATAATAACGCGATATTTTTCAAACTTAAATCCCTAATAAATCTACTCTCTTGCATGACCGACTATGTTATTCCACAAATCCATGCGTAAAAAGCACCTTGCAATCGATACTTGGTACGAAGTCATCATTCTTAATCTAGTTTAGCTCTTTACAACCGAGAATCGATTGGATATTTCAAGTAATTTCCAGAACGTTTGATCTTTCGATTTTGTTTTTTGAGTTTATGCTTATTTGTTTGTTGCAGGCAGTTATAGAAAATATTCTTCATATGGATATTTTATCAATAATATTGGTTCATTTAACTTTAAAATATTATTAAGGTTCAATGCCCAAAGTCAATATATTTTTTTCCAATTACCTAGTATTTTTTTTTTTACATGAGAGTTGTACCCTTGAGACACAAGTTTGGTCTTTATAAATAAAATTTTAAAAAAAATCCTTTTATCGCTATTTATTTCATGATTTGATTATAGGTGTATTTCATATTTCTTTTGTAATTTGTTTATTAAGACGTTTTAATTACAAATTTAATGAAAAAAAAAATGTTTGAAATAAATAAAAAAAAGTCTTATTATAAACTAAACGATCATCAAAAATAAACTGTTACAATGCAAATTTTATCTGGATATAACTTCATTTCATTCGAAAAGTATCTGAGCCTTAATGATTGTATTTTATATTCATGTTTAATGATTAAGAATAACGTTATTCTGATGTTTTGATGTTAAACCACATCATTTCTATCTTTACAAGCCTCAAACAGTACTTTTTTTATTCAAATTTTCAATCTAACTGTACTGTTTTCTAAACGATCTTTTTGAATAAAATATAATTATTAAGCTTTTAAAATTTATTTGTGTGTGTGGAAAAAAAATTGTTATCTGAATAAGATTTTAGAATGTAGTATTAGTAATGAGACGGAAAGCACAGTAATTTAATTAAGACATGATGCAGACATATCCAATGCATAAGCACGCTGTTAATAGCTAGAAATTAGATACCCATCTTATAATTTATCAACCTTTTCAATTATTTTAATTAAATGTATTTCATGATGTTTTATGAATTAATTACAATGGTTTTATATTGATATTTATTGAATTTAGCATTAGAATTTTAGTAGTAAAAAGTGCAGATTATCTCTCTATTATTTCCAATCTTCTCAATTTAAATTCAGTATCTTTTATTTTATGTATTGATTCTATTGTTTTTTTTACCGATCTTTATTAAATTTAGCATAAAATTATCATCTCTAACACCTCCAAACAAAGGGGTAGGAGTTGCCCAGTTGGTAGAGCACTGGACTTAATGCGCTATTAGCCATGGTCGAGCATCTGTTGACCACAGATTGATTCCTGTTTGGCCATACTGATTTCAGAAAATGCACAGCCAAATTCCTACAAAAACACTCAAAGTACACTGTGACGCATCTGTACATTAAATCTGAGGATCAAAGTTGTGACGTCGTATACCAATGTCACTGTAGTGCCAGCTTAGGTATCAGCCTCATCACATGATTGTGGTTCCAAATTATAAAGTCTGTCGCAAATAGCTCTTGTGTAGCTCTAATGCGACATTAATTCAATTGTAGTGCCACGCTGTACATGCAACCTGAAATTGCATCCACGCTCAAGGGCACTGATTTATTATATTACCAGTCATCTAGATGATTATATATATATTGTAGTACAGTGGTGGCCAAAAGTGTGGACATTTTTTTAATGTTTCGTGTTTTTCAACTTTTTTGTTTTGTGCTTGTAGAATATATTAATTTTACCTTAAATACAAACGTTTATATATTAAATTGAAGGTAATTTAGTGTAGAATTTAATAATAAATACAGTATTACAATATCTGTATTACAAAAAAATTATGCAACTAATAGTAAGATCTATCTTAGATTTGCAACTTTAGAAAAATGTCCACACTTTTGGCCACCACTGTATATAAGCAACTTGACCAAAGCAACTTGGTCTTCTCCTTGAGGTACCTTTTGGTGGACACGGGTTGTGTAACATCTTTGGCAAACGCTCAATTTTCAATCAACCAAGCTAAATCTTATTCATGTTTTTCTCATTCCAGGTGAAAGCCCTCTAACGTCACCATGTTGGTGCAAGCTGCCCGCCACTGCCCCTCGCACCTCCTACACTCCCTCTGGCGTCGCAAGAGCCTCCTGCTCGGCTGCGCCATGGTGGCATCTGTGTTTGTGGTGTGTCTGCAGTTCGGTGGAAACGGTGGACATCTGGTGGAGAATGTGGATGGGCTGCCCCAGGGGGAGATTGGAGGGAGTCACAAGACACTCATACCCAGGAGGAATCTGTCTGCGCTGAACAGCCAGAGGTTGGATCAAGGGGAGCTGGGGAGAGGGAGGCTGGTGGATTTGAGCGGGAAGCCGCCCAGGTGAGTGGGTTGTTTTGAATTTGTTTTACATAACTGGGACATTCGGCTGGTATAGGTTCTTAACATCTGAGAGCTGGAAAATATTTGTTGAGGCAGAATGATGGTATGAGAAACAGTTTAACTTCAGGATCAGGATTAGTATTGGAACTTTTACAAGATTTTGTTTGTTCTATTCCGCTATAAGTCAAACAGCTCTCAGGACATACTATGAGCCTAAGATTCAGGACGGGAAAAAAGAGGTATACCCTTGCCATTGTAGAGCCCCTGATTCCCCTTTTCACATCTTAGTTTGCATTGGTGTCCAATTGTTGCAGCTGAGGGGTAAGGGGGATAACAATTGTGGTGGCTGATCTTATGGACCTGGTCTGGGGTGGGTGGGGGACAGAAGACATTACAAGGCATTTGGCCTTGGACTCATCCAAAACAAACAACAAATCAGTAAGGCTGAAAATCTGAAACGGGATTGATGCCATTCAGGTCTACACGGATGGCAGCAGAGATGACTATGACCGATCTGGCAGTGGAATTTACATCAAATTTCAAAGCCATGACTTAAGGATACAGAGGAAAAATCCTGACTACTGCTCGGTTTTTCGCAGTGAACTGATAGCCATCGACGAAGCCCTTGGTCTTCTTGTGTCTCTTCCCCATGGAATGAGATTTGGATTCTGTCTGATAGCAGAAGCGCATTACAGCACCTGAGAGATTGGCAGGGTGTGATAGACAATGTGGGAGTGACAATTCTTAGCAAGTTAAAACGGCTTTCCATGTCGCATCAGATTCATCTGCAGTGGATCCCCTCCCACGTCGATATTGAGGGGATCGAGATCGCGAACAATTTAGCAAAGACTGGTGCTGGCGAGGCCTCTGTTCCGTCAGCGCCTCTCACTTTTTCGGAGATTCACTCAAAGATTAAACACAAGAACAGGACCACTTGGATTGACCCCCCAGTGCACCATTGGTATCAATGTTCGCGTCCTGGAGGCTCCCTTGCTCCTGGCTTTAATAGACAGTATCAAACTGCTCTTGCCCGCTTTCGAAGTGGCCACCTTAAGACATTGAAATTTAATGAGGGATCCAGGAGCTTCGAAATTTGTTCTAACTGTTTTTTTGAGCAGGCTTCGCCTGATCACATACTCGCGTGCCTGGGGCTCTCCAAGCAGGATTTAGACGACGACCCTTTAATGGTGTTGGACTTTCTGAGGGTGTACGATGTCATGGACCTGGTCTAGCACTGCTGGCCTCTGGGGTATGAAAAAAAAATCTGAAACTGGATACTAACATATGGATGCAGACAATTTGGGTAACTTTGACTGCATCAATATAGTCCCTCGCACCTCCTACACTCTCTCTGGCGTCGCAAGAGCCTCCTGCTCGGTGGCAATGGTGGGCATCTGGTGGAGAATGTGGATGGGCTGCCCCAGGGGGAGATTGGAGGGAGTCACAAGACACTCATACCCAGGAGGAATCTGTCTGCGCTGAACAGCCAGAGGTTGGACCAGGGAGAGCTGGGCAGAGGGAGGTTGGTGGATTTAAGCGGAAAGCCGCCCAGGTGATTGTATTTGTGTTTATCTTACAAAATTAGAAACTGTTTCTTTTATTCTGGTAAGGTTGCGTTCAGGCAGTGATGCTTTGAAAAACAGTGCCGATCATGAAGGCTGATGAAGAACACACATAGATGATGTAAGATAAAAGAATTTAATTCATTAAGTTAAATGACTTTGTATCTTAGTTTTACAGAAGGTTTATATAGATAGATTAAATCTAACGTGTTGACCGTTCGAAATATGACGCTAATTCAAGATGAGAGCCACCGGCTTGTTGATCTTCAATGCCAGAGTTCAGATGGGTTCCGTCATCATCTTTTTCAAGTTCCCTCTTGTTGTTTAGAGGTAGCTCCACTGCAACAATAGGATTTCAATATCAGCATTAGTATTAAAAGTTTTGCAAGATTTTGTTTGCTCTATTAACTGTTCAAGTGCTGGTTTTGGACTCATCCAAAACAAACTTGTCCATAAGAGTGAAAATCTGAAACTGGACACATGTGAGGCAGTAAAATTTGAGTAACTTCGACTTTGTCAATATGGTCCCTTTGCACTTCATTTGCCGGGTTTCACCATGCATTTTTTGTGGTGTGTCTGCAGTTTTGGGGTAACAGTGAACAATGTGCGTGGGATTCTCCTGGGGGCAGTTGGAAGGAGTCATTTTGATTTTTTATCTTATTAGGGGCTTAATATTTATTGGTAGTTTGAAAAAGTTCTTAATTAAATGCTCAAATGAATTTCTCCCAAGTTAAGAGAAATATTGAAATAGCAAAATCTACATGTTGAGACGAACATGCTTACAAATCTTTTGCCACTATTGCATTTGTTAAAGAAGCTCTGTATGTATGTCCCCCCCCCCCTTGTTTTACAGAATTTTTATTATTTTTTTAATTGATAAGGATAAAATTTCATGTTTATTTTTTTTAAAAATTTATATTGATATTTTGAATTATGATAAAACATTGTCTAGACTGTTTTTTGATTTCTGTATTGCTTTTACAAAATAAATTATTCAATAAAAAAATAAAATTGATTTATTACAAAGTTCCTCTAGCACTAAACTTTTATTATTCCCAATCCAGATACCAGCAACAGTCTGGTGGAGATCCCAACGCCATAAACTATGCCGGTGGTGATAGCAACCACTTGACCGATCACATGCAAGTGTATGGTGGAAGGGCGGTGCCCAATCCACCGCCACAAGAAATCCTGCAAAGGAGGACGTGGCAGTCCCAAGATGTAAAGAACGCTGCAAGTGGGAATACAGCAAGTAATCTGTTTGTACCGCCTTTGAGGGTGGTGCATTTTGATATGAAAGGAGCTCCACTTAAGGTTGGTAAATGCCATTAATTTGGGTTTTTTTACTGTTGATTTATATCAATAAATACAATAAAATTTTTGTTCTTAATTTTAAGTATGTGTATTTAATCTTTGGACCCTTAATGCAAGGTATGTATTTGAAAAAATGGTAATAAAAGTAAAATAAAGATTTTTGTTCCGATAGAGAGAAAGAAGTAGAGAGTATACATGTACAGAGAGTAAAATAATGAATTTGAAAATCTACTTATGTAAGCATATGTGCTGTGCATCATACTCTTTCACACAAGTGCAGTTGTTTATGTTCCATACCTGCTTCAATTTAAACAAATTGATGGCTTAAAAATTTGATTTTTTTTTACTGACATTTTTCAATGACCAACTTTTTTTAATAACCAATCCAAAACTTTAATAAATTAATCACTGATTTAAATCATTTTGTGCAATATTTGGACGACATTAAGATGTTCTGAAGCTTTTCAATTCTATAATGCAAGCAAAAGTCATAACTTTATTCAATTTTTTAAGAGAAATTATATTTTAGTCGATACACCATTTAGGCAATAGTGTATTTTAATAAAATAATTTAAATACTACTTTATTTTCAAATGGCCTAATTTAAAAGTGTTGCTCTAATTTTGACTTATTTCACACAGATAAACTTCTTCAAGCAAGTATTCCCAATCCTCAAAGAATCCGGTGCCAATGCCATACTCTTAGAATACGAAGATATGTTCCCATTCTCCGGACCCTTGGCGCCAATCGCCGCCAAGAACGCCTACTCTAAAGAAGATGTACAGACCATCCTGAACTTGGCCAAGACACACCACTTTGAAGTGATCCCACTCGTCCAAACTTTTGGGCACCTGGAATTTGCCCTCAAGTTGAAAGAATTCAGGGATTTGAGGGAGGTCGACGACTTCCCTCAGGCGATTTGTCCGTCACGGAACGAATCCTTTGACCTGGTGGAGAATATCATTGATCAGGTGTGTAAGGTTAACTTTTAAAATCTAATACTTTTGAAAACTTATAAACATAGTGTTTAAGAGAAGATGCATAATAATTGTGGTAAAATTTAAACTAAATTAAAATGTAAAAAATTTTAAGGCATTTTTCTGGTCCTAACATCATGCACAGACCTGCCAACTCATCGGATTCGACCCAGCAGTACCAGATTCTTAACTTCTGAATCTGTGTCATATATACACCAATGGACAATTACAGCGTTTTCCACAAACATATTTATTCGATTAAGCATATTAAAAAAACCTCTAAAACTCAAGTATTTCTGGTTTTAAAGATGTATTTATTTTTAAATTCATTTTTAAAGTTAATGATACGTCACTCCTTTAAACCTCTCTTAGCATACCAGATGACGTCACGGTTGGCTTTTTTTTGTTCTTGGCGTGTTATTTCGTATCACGTTTCACTGTATCGCTTTTGAAACTGTGAAACGTGCTTTCATACTTATCAAACTCTTAAAAAAGTTATGCTATTTTACAGAAACATGTCATGTTCATTCCAGTTAATTTCTTCAAACGTTGAACGATTTCACTCGACTATTCCGATCAGATCCAAAAGTCAATAGTTCTGCAATAGCTCATACGCGCTCTAGTGTGTGTATTTTAACTAACAACCAAACTTGGAACAAGCTGTTTAACTTCCTTGATATGAACTTGTTACAAATAATATTGTCTTCTTCTTTTAATGAGGTTTTTCAGAAATTGTAAGGTTTACTATTTTATAAAGTGTATTACAGCATAGATCGAAACATCGCCAAAAACATAACAGTTGACGTCAGAGCTGTTTTCAGTGACGTACATTTTCGGCAAATTTCAAATGCATTTTTTGTTGAAATTAAACATATTTGTGAATATTTAACCTTACATTCGGAATGTGCAGCTTCTAATGTACCAGAAAAACACATATATTATGAATTTCGCGTTTCATGCAACTTGTCCATTGCCGGGTTTTTCAAGCGTGAAACTTTAAACTTTCTCTTTTCACCCAGAATCCGGAAAACAGTCATTACTGAGTTAAATCCAGAGAGTTATCAGGCTGGTTCAGTTGATGTGCACTAGAGCCGCAGGTCTGCATGCAGAGAGACTTATGTAGCTTGTTTAGGAGCTTTTCTTTTTGGACTGTTTTAAAATTGTAAAACTTTAACTAATGCATTTGTGCTTTACCATTAAGGGGGAATACGCGCTCTGGACTGCGAGTCTCCAAACTAAAGTGCCTCAGTGTTAATCCAATGGTGAAAAAAATATTTTCTCTGCCACATTTCTCCGGCTGTATTGAATATTTTTACAAACGGTTTTTTTAAATAATAAATGTAGATTCTCTATAGGATTAACACTGATGCACTTTGCTTTGGAGACCCCCGGTCCAGCGCGCCCATTCCCCTTTAAAATATACATAACGGATCTCTGTTCTCGTTTTCAAACCATGTTTATTGTTCCATCCATTTAGTTTTTGTTACTAGATTAAGCTTTTTGTTTTTAACCTTTTGAGGAACACGGACGTATAAACCCTTCACCTGACTGTAATGTTTTACAGCAACACACATAATTTTAATTTATAAATTTTATAATTTTCTAAAATTAAAAGTTTTGAGGAGTCGCTTATTGTCTTCTACATTAACATAATTTAAAGAAATTAAATTTTTATTTAAAAGTTTTAAACTCATCCAGTTAAAATGGGTCTGCAATTAAGGCATTTGCTTATGCTTCAGAGAATTAATGTACTAAGTATTGCCAACAGGTGATGGCCATGCATCCGAACATCAGGTGGCTGCATGTAGGATGTGACGAAGTATTTCATTTGGGATACTGCAGCAAGTGTATGAGGTTGGATCGAGATAATCTCTTCCTGGGACACGTGGCAAAGGTAGCCCGTTACGTGAGGGATAAACATAAGGTGAGGATATTTTATGCTTGTAGAATAAACTGTTTCCTGAGGTCTAAGACAAAAGTCACAATGGAAAAATTAGCACAAAAAAAATTTAACTGTTCTGTACTACAGGACAGTTACATTTTTTGACAGGATTGTTAATTTATCCGGTCACTGTATACTATCCAAGCAGTTTTCGAATTAAATAATTTCCCCTACTATGACATAATTTTTTTTAATTGATAATTCTGTCTAAAATATATAACACATTAAAATGAGTTGGGTGTTAAAATGAACACTTTTTGATTGCACATAACTTACCTTCAAACTGCAAAAAGATAGTAGTTATATTATATTATTATTAAGTAATAATGACCCTTAATTCCATTTCTTATTTAAACTATTTTCGCAATTTATTATTTTTTTTTTTAAATTCGGCTTCTAAGGAACTTATCATTATAGCAGACAGAACTATGTTTACTAAGGTTTCATGTGTAGTGTGTTAACAACGGAATATTTTATAGATAACTATACAGTTTTTATTTAAAAACAGAAAACTTAAAATTTTTGATATTCATCCATAAAGTTCTATATATGTGTTAAAATGTACTTCTTTAGCATAAATGTAAAAAAAAATTCCTCATGCTCATATTTTCATTTATAGGTTATTCCAATTGTTTGGGACGACATGCTACGACAGATGCCAACAGAAAAGCTGAAAGAATACCAACTAGGAACCCTAGTGGAACCAATGGTCTGGACTTACGTCAAGGACGTGTACCGATTTGTACCATACAACGTATGGCTCTCATACAGCGAAGTCTTCCCTTTCATCTGGGCTGCCAGTGCCTTCAAGGGAGCCTTTGGTGAGACGTTAACAGTCCCCAATGTCAAAATGCATCTAGAAAACAACGAAGCCTGGTTAGAGGTGATGACGGAACAGCACAAGAAGTTTGGCAACTTCCGTGGTATTGCGATTACCGGTTGGCAGAGGTATGACCATCTAGGGACACTTTGTGAGCTGTTTCCGGCAGGGTTTCCATCTCTCATCATCAATCTCTTGACTGTGACCCAGGGATATTTCAACCAGCAGCTATTTACAAAGTTCCATCATGTTCTGCAGTGTACTGTCCACCAGAGGTCCCAGGTAAGGGATAGTCTATATCAGCGGTTCTCAACCTGGGGGCGATCGCCCCCAAGTGGGCGATTTGTGTTATCAAGGGGGCAAAAAATACATGAGGGGCAATGAGTATTCAAAGGGGGAAAAATAAAATAATGTTGTACCTTGGTTTTACTGTACAATTCACCAACCATAACCAAACCAGCCAATTTTTACTTTAAACTCTCTTAAATTTTCTAGAAACCTGTAAAAATATCTTAGTAATTATTTCACTTTTGTTCTTTAAAAATATGTTAAAAATATATGTTTTATGTTTTTTTTATTTAAAAGTGACTGCATAAAGCTTCTTTGGTTGTTTTTATAAACGGTAGTAAGGGTTATAAAACTGTTTTATAGTTACACTTTAACTCAAATTATGATTAGACATAATACGAAAATTAAAAGGGGGCGATGGATGTTAATTGTTAATCAACCTAAAATACGAGGCGATGGTCCAGAAAAGGTTGGGAACCACTGGTCTATATGAAGGGTTTAGTTGCAAAACTCCCATTATCCAAAGCTTAAATTATAAATAGTGTCTGGTTTGTTCATTGATGACTTTTAATGATCGCAAATTTAATTGGACAAATTCAACAATGAGCAGACCATACCCTATCTCTTAGTTATACTTTAGAGAATGTATGTTTTGCAACAGACTCTCTTTCGGCAACCTGTGCCCTTTTGAAGATTTTTTGTGACCCTTCGTTATTTTTTAAAAACCCAAATATAAAAAAATAACTTTTAAAAACAAATGTTTCAAACAAAAATTTATCCTTATGTTTGTTTAGCTAAGGGCATATATACAGTCAAACCCTGTTAACACGAACTAGAAGGGACCACCAAAACATTTCATGTTAACCATCAGGATTGTTTTTACTTTTAAACCAGTGAACAGTTTAAAAAAAATAACATCTAAAAATTGTTCTAATTTTACAATGTAATACACTGGATAGAATTAGTAATTCAATTAATAAAGTTCATTTGGACTAGTACATGCTATAGAAGATAAAGGAAAATTTTTAAGGAAAAGCAATTGGATTAATACTGACGAATTATGGGAGACCTCATGATTTTCTCAAAAGTAGACAATTTTTATAGAGTTCACATTCCGCTTTTTTAAGAAATTTTTAGTTTCATTTGTTCTTCAAAACTTTGAATCACTAAGAAAAAGTCAAATTCTTAATTTTTTTTTATTCAGGTTAAGCGAGTATTTGCCTAAAGCGATTTAAGTTATTCACCCCCCCCCCCCCCCAAAAAAAAATAATAATAATAATTAAAAAAATGGTGCGACATATCAAGCCTATTGCAATTGCTGCATATTCCCCCAAATGAGTCTTTTAGCACCATCATTTTAGATTGTAGCACCATCTAGGTGGGCCCGCTACCAATTTCGATGCTCATATTACAAGTGATCTGAACTCTCTGTGGATGTTAAAGTTATTAAGATTTTGATATTGCTGAGAGAACCCAAGCAGAATGGGTATTTAAGGGATCTTTTACATGCCACATGACATGCATGCTGACAATGTATAATGTGACCAGGCGTCCCGTTTTTGGCCGGACGGGCCTGCTTTTTGTCTAAGTGTCCCACGTGCAGTATATCCAGCCAAAATGTCCCGCCTTTCTATTACTCTCCCTAAAAACAGGATAAATATAAATTATAGATTTTATAATGTGTCTTCTGAACATTCTTTGTTTAACACATTGAAACGGCTTAAAATTTACTTGTAAGTTTGTTATATTTTATTACTATAAGGATAATTCTAACTATTTATGACTTGCCTCTCATTTATTAGTTGTTCATTATTATTTATACATTTTAAAATTTGGGGAGAAAAAGAGTATTATGTGAAAAATGGTTAGAGGGGGTCTGACTTTGGGTTCTGCAAATCTCGTCACATTAATAATGTAAATATTACATGTTTCTAAAAGTATTTCCATTCTGTCTTAGGTGGACTTTGAGACCGACCAATACCTGTGGCAGCGCGCCTCCTCCTGCTTCTTCCCCGGCTCGGCCATCTTCCGCATGACCCAACACCACAGCGAGGCCATCAAGCGCGTGGACGACTACTTATACGATGTCACCATCCACAAGGCCTGGCTCACCGACTACAACATCCGGCACAACATCACATCCCCCATGCGCGTGGACGAGGGATTGGCCGACTACTCATCCGTCTACTATCCACTGACGTCGCTAGTCAGGACGGCAAGGGATGCACTACGAGAGGTCTATGACGAGTACACGGTGGCTGAGTGGATAGAGCAGAACATCTATCCATCGATTGTCAAGATGGAGAAGCTGTGGAAGGATGCGACGAACTTGAAGAAGTCGAAAATTTGGCCAAGGAGGCCCCTTCCACCGTTGGATGTGTTGAGGAAGTATTCGGTCGGCCTGCCCAACGGTGGGGATACGAAGGACGATAGTGCGGTGGTGCCTATGGTGTAGTACTGACGACTACTGGAATGGTGGATTGTTGACATCAGGACTGGATACGAACGAAAAATAGTTCTCAGTTGTTGTGGCTGACGAAGGATATTAACTTGATTTCCGTTCACATGTATCGGTTGATGTGTGGACGACTACTGATTGTAAACTTCGATTCTGGAGATGAATGAAAACTAGTTTTCTGTTGTTGTGGAATTGGCCAACGAAGAATATTAACTTGTTTCATTCACCTGTGGTGTAGGTTGGTGTGTGGAAGATGATTGAAATGTTGAAATTGTAAACTTCGAGACGAACGAAAACTGGTTTTCTGTTGTTGTCAAATTCACCAACTAAACATGACTTTTAATTGTAAAGCATTTGTTAGTGATATTTTTTCCTTATTTACAGTTGTGTCTAATAACCAGAAAGTTTAGCTTCTGATGTTCTAATTGCTAATCTTGGTTTTTTAGACAAAGAAAACTAGTTTTCGGTTTATGAATTTCATCAACGTTGAATATGAACATGTTCTCCTAAATTTTATTTATTATGACTTAAATAAACAAGGCCTAATTTACTGTGTCAATCCCAATCGACAAGCATGATAACACAGTATGGCCTAGGTTGGTGTCGTTGGTCCAACCTGTAAAAAAACTGGAAGTTTCCGATTTAATTTCTAACTTGGGAAATTTCGTATCTAGTTTTCAGTTGTTTTGTTGTGAAATTCATCAATGTTGAATATTAACATGCCCATCACTTGACTAGAGAGGCTCTAAGCTGCAGAGAGGCTCTAAGACGTAGGAAGCTAAAGCTAGTTATATACACGACATAGAATCAATCTGGTTCTACCCAGATTAGAACATTTACTTTCTCTTTCTACAGGAAGAGACGAGACAGTTCGAGTTTTATCGAACTACTACTTAATATATTAAGGCAACCCTATGAGACCATAGGCAACTAAATGGTCTAGGTTCCTGAGTCATAGAAGCATTTGTGAGCGAATCGCCGATTTGCAATCTCTAATTTAATGAAGCTGAACACGGGTGTTGGTTAAACACTCTTATGTATTTGTATTATAGTTACATTCAATTTATGTACGCAGATTCACTCACGAAATCACTTGCTCAACTGATAAGTTACTGCTTTATTGAAATTAGTGTCTGATGAATATTAGCTTTAACAAATCTTGTTGTGACTTGTGTCACAACAAGAGCGCTTGCTGTATAGGACGAACCTGTTTCATGTACAAAGTTATAAAACAGCAGAAGTATTTTGGCATGAAGGATGTATAGTGATGAACTTTGTTTTCAAGGATATTAAAATTTCGTTTATAATTTAAATAAATTTTTTTACATTAAGTTTATCATTTTCCCGTTACAAGTGTTAATCGGAATTAATTTTTAAACACATGTTTTAGTTTAAAATTTTCTTGTGTTGCCCACAGCTAGCTACTTTTTTCTTAAATTGAATTTTAATTTGTCTTATGTTGCACACATTAATAATAAATATTGTTTTTGTTAATAAATATTTTAAATTCTAACCTTGTGTAGTGCTAAGTAATACTTAACTAAATACAAACGAAATGTCTACCTAATAGGAAAAGTTCATGTGCCTCATGCTTAAATCTGTGATTGTCTAAAATCAGACTGGCATTAGCTATAAATGCTTAATTGAAATCAATATATTGTGTGTTTGTACACACACAATATGCAATAATAAGTTTTATTTTGTAGGAAATTCTACACAAGAAGCATGTAATTTTATAAACATTCATTAACATTTGGATGTTATTGTATTTATAGTACAAATAACCTCTTATAATCTTACACTTGTCAATGCTTTTTGTCAGAGATTAATGGATACTTAGATATTTGGTGCTTTATTTTGTAGATTTTGATGTTCATTTGATAAAAAAAAATATATAGAAAAATATAATGTATATTAAATTAAAAGGTTTTAACTTTCAACTAGTTTCTAGCAATTGATGTTTGGACTTCTCTTGTATGTTACTTTATTGCAGGGAATTTAATTCATGGTGTAATTAAATAATTTCATTACTTTGTTTCTAGTCAAACCGATTTGTTTAAAAAATCGAATTCAATAGACTTTTAATGAAAATTTTAAATAAATTGAAAATATGATTACCAAACCTGTATTTATGGCATTCATAATATTAGTGTTTCTCTTTTTGTTTTATTTACTGGTTGAGTTACATATTGTTTGCTATATTGCAAAACTAAAATGTATAATTTATAAATAGAAACTGAATTTTTAATGCTAATTACAGAATTGTGTTAACATTCTGAAATTATTTAAATTATAAATTAGCTTCATAAAGCAAATGTTAACATAGAAACATATTGCCTTCATTTTTTATCACTCGGTAACCATTAAATCTGTACCATAATAGAAAAAGGTTTGATGTCTTATCCTTATGTGTGGGACTTATGCCCCTTTTTATATCAAGTTACCGCGGGACATTTAAATGCTAATACCATTATTACTCATAAAATTTATCGATATGTTCTATGTATTTTCTGTCAGTTTGTTCACTTAATAACCAAAGAATCTTTTTTTTAGTGATTTGACTATAAATTTTGTAAATAAATGGTAAATTATGAATCACTTTTTAACTTTATTTCTGGATGTCTTGTAAAACCAGATTTATAGCTCAATAAATATAAAATTTTAATACATTGTTGAATTTTTTTCTTAATTATATTTTCAAGAAAAATGCAAAATTCACTTTAAAAAACCATTGCATATTTGATAAAACCGAATTTCTTTAAACAACGGCATATTTGTTACTTTAATAACTGTTGGATAGAAAAATAAGATCTTTTTTAATATTGATATGGCTAATTTTTATTGCAAACATTGAAGGGTTTCATATACTTTTTATAACATGCATATTTACATTTCCTATAAATATATAATTCAAGTAATATTTAAAACAACAATTGTACTAAAATAACTGGTGAAAACAGGTTATATAGAAAATTTAAATACTTATTATTCATTTATCATATTACTTTAAATATGGACACTAGTACAAAATTCAAGATTTTAAGATGATTAATGCATAAATTGGTTAATACCTAATATTGCTTTCAAAAAAACATTTCTATAATAATAATGTCTAAGGATCGTGAAAGACCTACTTATACTGCTCTCAGAAATTAGATTTTTTTTTTTTTGTAGATTCACTGGAATATACAGTCTCTGGACAAATTATTAAACACACTGCGAGATTTCATGTAAAATATTAATTAACGGGTGATATTGCGCCGTTTTATTATTTTAAATTGATTTGTTTTTTATTTTTATATTCAATCAATTACCGATTTATTTGACATAAATAAAACAGCATTAATTTAGAAAAGTATAAGTTTATTAAGTTTTAAAGAAAAGTGAAATTAATGTTAGTAAAAGTCAATATTTAGTTGAGCCACCTTTAGCCGCTATCAAAGCTTTAATTCTGCGCGGCATGCTATCAATGCAAGACTGTACTGTCTCCTGTATTTGAAGATGATGATTCCACACATAATCTTATAATAAAAAATTAATATAAATTAATCTTCATAATTATCTTAAAATAAATACAAATATGTAGTCGACAACAATTCTTTTAAATAAAAATCAATATTGTAGTTTAAATATACCATTATTGCATAAAAACTCTTAAGAAACAAAATTACTAAAAAAAAAAAATACAGTGTCTAATAATTTGTCCAGGGACTGTACCTACATGTACACCCGAGGCTTAGTTTTTTCATATCTGAATTTTTAATTAATATTTTCAAAATGCATGGGCCAGGCCAAGCCAAAACAGGGACTTGACGTCATCCCTCGATAAACTTGAAAATCCAGTTACTGGAAGCCGTTAAAAAATTAACATTTTGAAAGAACAAGACAAAATTTATTTATTATCTTCTTTCTTATCTATATTTTATAAATAATATCTTTAGAGAATCTTATCTTAGAATTTAATGAATAAAGTTTTTATTTGTTATTGTTTGCTTTTGTATTGCACATGCACCAACACAAATTCGATTTTGTTTTGAAAATTTAGATTTCAATAAGCAGGTGTGCAAAAAGAAACATTTCCTATTAAGTTGACGGGTTCCCAGAAAGAGTAAGAGGCGAGACCGTACAGCTAATAGATATTTTAATTCATTGGTATTAAATAAGAAATAACATAGTCACAATTTAACAATATTTTTTATTACTGAATCTATATTGTATAAATAATTTTTCAGAGAATAATTGTAACAAACAGTAAAGTTGATAGAACCACAATAACAAAAAAAAAAAAATTAAACCAAGTATAAATAAACAATTTCAGCTTCTCTCAGTAAAAAACATGATTTAATCCCAACTATTTATTTTATATTCTAAAACTGTAAAATCGGCTCATTATGCATCCAGAATGAAATAGTGAAAAGCAGTGAAAAAAATCTTTATTCTTTAAGTAAAATATAAGGGGGGGGGGGGAATATGGTATCATAACTTTTGAATAAATTATAACAATAATTTTTCAAAACTTTATTTGATAAAAATAGTTTAAATTAATTTTTTTAACATTTAAAAATGCAAGCAGGAAGAATTTAGGGCCAATTTATTTCATAAAATTCCAGAATGAATTTTATCTGTACCATGTTTTTCATATTCTCATTTAACTATAACAAACATTATTTAATTCAACAAAAGATATGATTCTTCCATCTAACGGATACACAAAGAAAATATAACTTTATAGAAAAGTGTACAGAGAATTTACTAAATTTGATTCCAAATTGAATAATTGGGAGTGAAAGTTTAGTTTAGTTTGAATTATCGTCGCACTACAGCTACACGAGGGCTATTGGCGACGGGCGTCGTATTATAGAACCGCAGTCAAGTGACGTGAAAGCGAAAGGGTTAAGTATAAACTTTCATGTTATGTTTCAGGATGCCAAGTCGAACTTATACAGAATGGACACATTTTCCCTGTGATTCAGAGGCAGTTCAAACCCAGTTGCCCTGGCCCCTAAGTAGGCAGCTCCTAAGGCAGAAGAACAGTTTACAGTGATGAGAGTACACTTGTCATAGTGATTTCCTATGCCTTCCACAAACCCTTAAAAAAAAGATAATAATTAGGTCACAGTAATTTAATTTTTTGTACGAATGACTTAAAAAGGAAGACAAAAATATGCAACTACAAAGTAATGTTATTTATTTAATACTAAACCAAGTTCTTTAGCTTTTTGGTACATGTTAACACATTTGAAGGGTCTAGTCACGAAACATGTGTTCTCCAAAGTACAACTAAGTTATAGGGACTTTGTCCATGGAATTTACATCCTCAAAAGTCGTTAATGAACGAACCGGATCTCTTATACTTTGCAAAGTGTGAGTTGTGCAACTTGACCTTTAATTTAGAGTCAAGGTAACTACATTAGCTCTTCAAATTATCAGAATCAATTGGCACCAAATCGGCTCTGAATTTTGAATTAATTGGACACAATAATCAAAACGACCAGTGACCAATGAAACAAGCCAACAGCCTGGCTACCAACGACAGCTAATATTAGAGCTGCAACTCAAGACACTGATTGACTAATCATCCAAATAATATTAGATTAAATTAATCAGTTATTTGGACAATCAGAATTCAGAAGAAAAAAAATTGAAGTTCAACTTTACATATATAAAATATTATAATTCCGTAATTGTAATTTTTTTTATTATTTTTTAAAGAATTTACCGAAATGAATAAACACACCCACAACAATTATGCCTACCTTTGCATTGGTTTGTATTCATAAATATCACTTTATGAATACAAAGCAATGTAGTACACTAATATTTTTGTACTATTAATTGAAATTTTGGCCAATTTTGCTGAACATTATTTTTATCTATAGTTCCAACAAGAGTTGGTATATAGAAGTTCAAAGAAAAGCTTTTAAGAAATATAGCTGTTTTTACAGTTGAAACATAATGTGATGAGATATTACAAGTATTACATGAGTATGCATTACAAGTATTACATTGAGATTGACTTAATTGAAAATTATAAAGTTCCTTCGAAATAGTGAATAAAAATCTATAAGTAGACAATCAAATTATGAACTATTTCTGTGTTTGATAACACAATTAAAAACCATACCGTCTTTTAACAGCTGCCAACTCTTGAACACAGATCCAACACAAATAATGGGTAAGCCACCTTCCATTTCTAATAGATCCTAAAATGTAAACAAAATGTATATTTTTATTAGAATCTAAAACAAGATTAAGTCCTAGCAACGGCCAGCCAAAACTATTAGAGGTACGATCGATTGTCATAAAACAAAAGTTTGCATAACATAAGTCAGCATTATTAAGGTTACTCCTGTGCAACGCCAGGTTTACATAACTAGTTCATTATAAATAAAGTTATTTTGAAAAGCAATAAAAAAGGAATTTAATATCAAGTTCTACTTTAAATAAAAACTAAGTACTTTGAAACTGTAATTTTGAGATAGATAAAAAAAAAATTATAGATTAGAATCAAATTAAGCATGATACAATATATTATCTATCTTTATTGGCTTAATTAAATTTCAAATCAACTGAAAATGATCCTGTTTGGTTACTCCAGCTGCATTGAATATTTTTACAAATTTTCTTTTTTATATATTAAATGTAGCTAACTTACAAGGCTCTATAATCCCATTTTTTAAAATTGATTCGAATATTTGTTGTAAAATTATTTATTGAAAATTTTAAAAAATATTCAAGCTAGTTTGAAAAGTAGGTTTGTAACAGAATCTGTCACTTAAACCGCTTTCACACAACAGTTGTGTTTAACAGGTAAAAAGGCGCCAAACACAGCATTGATTCTATATTAAACATTTACATGCTAAATTTGGCTAGTTTCATTTATTTTATTTCGAAAATTCAATAATTATTACTTATATCGTTTGCAAATATTAATTTATATTTCAAAGAATAAATATGTAATATTCCCTCGCTTTTAAATAGAATGAAAACAGTTCATACCAACATACAAAGAATCTCTTAGTGAAATATATTTGACGTTATTTCAAGCTGATCGATGTCGTAAAAAAAAATTAATTGTCAAAAAGAATTAAAGTTTCTCGAGCGATTGTTGCGAATGGCAATGGTGATTTAATTCTAATAAAAATGGCTTCCTATGCTTTTAAAATGAGCATTCAATTTTGCAGTTTATATTTTCAAGTACTTAACCCTTTTACTCCCAATGATACAATGTGGAATCAACAGCTTGTGATTTTAGCTTCCATACAACGTTTATAACGTAAAAAGTGGAAGGTATTATAATCGTTCAATCCGTCTGTCTGTCACCCACTTTCATAGCCCAAACTACAAATGCTTTGGACAAGTGTGATACGTTAAAAAAATTCAGCGCATCTAAATTAGAATACATTGAAAATTTCAGAAAAGAATTCCAATTCGAAGTACTTCAATTATTTAAAAAAAAAACTACAAATTTGAATGCTCATTTAAAAAGCATACGACAAACTAACTTAAACACAAATGCTGTGTGGAAGCGGGTTAAGTGACAGATTCTGTTACAAACCTACTTGTTTTCTCTCACTAAGTTAAAGTTGCACTTATTTCAAATAAATTTTATTAAATTCTCTATAATTTTTTTCTATAAAGTTATATTTTCGTTTTGTATCATTACATGGAAGAATCATGTCTTTTGAAGAATTAAATAATGTTTGTTCAAGAAAATAAAAAATATGAAAAACATGGTTTTAAATAATGAAACAGTTTTATTAAATAAATTGGCCCTAAATTCTTCATTTTTGAGTTTTTAAATGTTTAAAAATTGAATTTTTAACAAATAAAGTTTTGAAAAAATTATTGTTATAATTTATACACAAAATGTATGGTTCCAAAATTTATTTCCTTAAATTTTAGTTAAAAAATTAAGATTTTTGTCTCCTGCGTTTTACCATTTAATTCTGGCTGAACATGTATTCTATTTCACAAATTTTAGATTTTTAGAATAAAAAAAAATAAAAAGTTGGTACTGAAAGGGTTAAAAAACAGCTGAAAACAACTAAAACACTATTTTTTTTTATTGAAAACAGAAATCAGAATATAAACTCTACAAAAAGCTGATAGACATAACTCAATATCCTATACTCACTTTGTGAACTTTGGGCCTCAGAGCAGCTACCATTGAACCTAAGCATTTTCCAGCTTCGTAGAAGAAGTATTGGCACAATGGGTCATTGTTTTTAATAGCAGCTGCAAATAAAATACAGAATTTAATCCCCAAATTTGTATGAAACATATTTTATATAGTATGCAAAGTGACAAAAAAATAAAGGTTTACATGTAAAGTTTTGGTTTTAATAAAAAAAAATAAAGAGATTATGAACAATCTTAACCACAGAAGTTATTGTTAGTTAAGTTATTAATATTTAAATGTCTATATCTTCTAACATTTACCTAAGATATTTTATATCTTTTGCAAAAACTTAGCTTATGTTTGAGTTAATATTTCCTTAACGCTATGTCCTCACTACGACATCAAACGCCACAAAGACAACAAACGCAACAAAATTTGGCGACCGCCAAGCGCACCAAGCAATGCAATAGCATGGTGGTTGACTCTGCCAAGTCGCCAAGTTTTGTTGCCTTTGTGGCATTTGTTGCCTTTGTGGCGTAGTCAGGACATAGCCTAAGAGCTACATTTTATAGATTTTAAAGATCATGGTGGTCCAAACCAATATTTATATATGGCCCCATTTTGCGTACGCCTTACTACGACACAGACATTTATGAGCTAAAATGTGTTTAATGATCATCACAAGAATTTTTTTAGGTTTATAAGTAGTAGTTTTAAAAAACGTTTTTAAAAAATCTTCAAAATAGCAAAGAACATAAATTTTTTGGTCCAACCAACCCATGCACATTCTTCTACTGAGCACAAGTTAAAGTACATCTTTTTAATGTTTTATCAGTAGAACAATTCGTTTTCTTATTTAAAATTAACAACAATAAGTCCGATAGATTATTTATGAAATGTGTAAAAATAATGGGACAATATAGGAGATCAAATGGGTCAAAATATAAATTTAAAAAATACCTTCAGCTAATTTTACACAAAGACCTGCAAAGTATGTTTTGTTGAAGTTAGTGTAGCAATGCTCGAGCAATCCAAACTTGTGTACAATCTAAAAATAGATACACAATTCTTTTTATCAAGTTAAAGTTACATACGTAAAAAAAGGGAACAGATCTGAAGTGAAATTAAATTTGTTTAACGTTATAATAGAGTAGATAATCCCATATATTTTCCCCCAGTTTTTTTTTTTACAAATCAAAATTTAATCTTTTTAGGAAGGAAAAACAACAAACTGAAGCAACAAAATTAAGCATACAAATTTTGCTTAAAGTAGCCCAGAGTTTGCTTAAAATTTGAAATTTGCTTAAAAATTATTTTACTTTTATACAAAGTTTAAAACGTTATTTCGATTAGATCAAAATAGTACAGTTAAAAATGTATTACCCTGCTTGTTATTCAAATATTATAATTATAATTGAAATAGCTACAAAAATATACAAAATTATTTGAATGATTTTAATACAATTCAAAAATGCACGCAACGTTAAAAATCAAAACATTCTATCCGTCCATGCTACTTTGTCAAGGGGACAGAGCACAAATAAAGAGCTGTTTCTATTTGTGGTAAATCATAAGATAAAAAAAAACTGCCCCAACACCTAGCAAAAAGGGCACAAGTCAACTGCACTCCCCATTAGTATAACAATGATCAACTGCACTGGTAGGAGGAGTCGAACAGCTCGTTCTTTTTATTCGTGCTTCGCTTAAACAGTATCCGCATGTGTTTTGAAGCTCCATTTTAAGATGACGAAAGGAAGTATTGAAGCAATTTTTAAATCTTGACTAAAAGAGCATTTGCCCTAATTTCTTCAAGTTGTACTTAGTTTGTCTAAGCTCCAAGAAACCAATAACATTCGAACCCCGTTAACGCGAACTCGCTTAACACGAAATTTCGCTGAAGATGAACTGAACTTGAACTCCCTGGCCTATAAAGCTTTGAGCTAATGCTAAATAAACTCTTAACGTGAAATCTCTTTAGGCGAAATTCCGCTTAACCCGAACAAAAAATTCAGAATTTGGCTATTTTCGTTTTTCTTCTTCCTCAAAGTTTCAAAGATCAAATAAAACAAAACATTAAGAAAAACGGAACCGGACATTTTTAACGTAACAAGAAATTCTGAAAATTGGATTGTAAAATAGCAGTTTTCTGAAAAGAACTGGTTAAACAAACACCCGTGCAGCGGAGATTCTCACCCAGTGTAGTTGACTAAATGCCAGCAAAAAAAAGAGATAGAGAAAGAAAACACTCGAACAAAAATACAAAGTAGCACGAACAGAATGATTGTTTAAATTTTTATTGTTTCATGTTTATATTGCTTAGATCATTCGCAATTAGATGCAATCATTGAATTATAATATTTCTTAAATTTGCTTTGCTTTCTTTGCCTTTTCATTTTTGATCAATTCATTTAAGATGATTTATAGCATTATTCAGAAGAAAAGTTTGAGATCCCATTTAACCATCTAAAAAGTAGAAATTTTTTAAGAATATAAGAAGATTACTTTAAAATGTTGGAAGATCACTTCTTTTAGTTTGGTTGTATCAAATGGACTTTTAACTAAGTTGTCTTCATCATCAAACAATGTTTTTACAGCCTTCAATGATATCCAGCAAGCTGGAATAAATAAAATGATAGTGTTGAAATGTTAATAAGTAATGTGCATTATAAGAATGTAAAATAAATTAAAATCAATAAAATTTTTAATTATTATTTACAGAAGTAAATAAAGAGCAAACACATTTTATTTGGTTTTTAAATGTAATAAGTACCGTATAAGTTACTATTCAAATTTTAAAAAAAGCTTTTTATTTTAAATTAAAATATTATATAGATAAAGCCAGTTCCAGGGTTATTTTATGGAAAGTTTTGATTCTAATTACTTAACCAAAAATACATATCTAAAATGAAATAAATAGTACAGAAACTTAACAGCATTCTTACATTAAAATAAAGCAAGCAAGGCAGTATTTTTAGTCCAAAAGTGGACACACATAAAAAATATAACATTAAAAAAAATGTGTTTTTTCTCCAGACAATAACATGCAACTCCTTTTTAGTTTTTTAAAGCAGCTACATCGGTAAGTTAGCTAAAGAATTAGTGATTTCAAAAGGCATGGGATGATGGTATTCAGTCAAGTTTTTTTACTACTTTCTCTACTGATTGTGCGGCCAAATACTCAATAAACCATTACTCTTCATAGAGGGAAACTGATAAACATCAAATCTTAATAGGTACAATGTCTCAAGGACGTTGTTTTGGATTAAGTTAGGTTGAATTATAGTCGCACTGGAGCTACATGAAGGACAAAGTTGTTTGATGTGGATATAAGGGTTAGGTTGAATAATTGTCGCACTATAGAGCTACACAAAGGCTACCGTCTACGGGCGTCGTAGTTTAGAAACACAGTTAAGTGGCGAGTCGATACCCAAGTAGGCATCCAAGGTAACTTTTCAGCAGGGATTGGAGTAACGCGTTATTTGTAACGCCGTTACTTGTAACAGTTACTTTTTTTAGGTAACGTCGGGTAACGCTGTTACATTTTTCAGAAAGTAACTGTAACTGTAACTTAGTTACTTTTAGCGGTAACGAAGTAACAAAAAATTGCGTTACCTTTCTGTTACTTTCCGAAGGCTGTCTGATGCTTATTTATAAATTCCACTCCTAAGAGAGAAGGGAACATTTCGCATTCCCGAAATCTGAGCTTTTCTTGGGAGGGAAAAAGCAAACTAGCATTGTCACTTGGCGCTACGCAGCACAGAGTTGGAAATTGTTTGTAATAATGACTTGAAAATGGTAGATGGCTAATAAATTTTTCTCATAATGGAATTTCAAAAGTAACTGTGAATCGTTACTTTTGATAGTAACTGTAACGTGTACTTTTAGTAACGTAACCCAAAGTAACGGTAACGAGTACTTTTAAGAACTTCCAATCCATGCTTCTTGAGAAGTTTACATCCTAGCAGGTTGGACTTTATGGAGCAGACTTACAGCACATGCTGAGGCCTTTGCATAGTCGGCATTACTTCAGCATGCCACTGACCGGACCTTCATGAAACAAGCGCCTTATAACTCCAGCGCCCATACTTTCAGGAAAACATCGAAAACAATACACAAGGTAAAGACTTAATTCCCTTCCCACTTACAGGGTTCATACTCTATCTATGAAAGTGGATTTCAGGAGTTTCTAAGGAGTTTTTCAGGAGGGCAGCAATGTAAATTCAGGAGGTAACGAGGAGTAAAATGGAATATGTTTGTTTATGGTCATATTAGTCTATTGACTTCACTGCACTTCAAATGATGAAACAGAAGGAAAACAATTCTTCTACAGAATTGTGCGATGTATTTTGGAACACTAACTAGTATCACGATGTCCGAACTCTTATTTTCTACTGCACATGCACAGTAGACTTATTCCGAATAAATTACGGGAAAAAAACGGCAGAGAAAGGCGAAAAACAATTCCGGACGTCAATTTTTTGAGGAGAAGGAAAAAAATATCAGGAGATGAGACACATTTCAGGAGTTATAAGGGCCCTTAAAAGAAAACATTGAAATTCAGGAGTTTTTCTGGAATTTCAGGAGGTGTACGAACCCTGCACTTAATTACATAACTATTAGTTTGGTGTTCACCTTTACTTGGTATTAAGACAGCTGTGACATGACTTATTCTGTTAACGAAATAATCATTTGGGTGGCATTTTAACCATGCACCTTTTTTTTAATTTTCAATGTCTTCTTAGTAGCGTATGTGTAGCTCTAGTGTGATGTTATTACAAATAAACCAAACCTAAGTGTGTAATAGTACTTACCAGAAGCCTCATCTCCTAATAGATGACCCCATCCACCACAACGACCAGTGGTGCCATCTGGATTTATCAACAATGAGTTGGAACCAGTACCAGCTATAAGCACCAATCCACCTGCATACAGAACATAAGTTAAACATTTAAGAAATTTCAATGCATATATGCATTATTTACTATGCGATCAGGCCTAGATAAAAAAAAAATAGAAGGTAGTTGTTATTAAACAAGTAAAGACTTATATACATTTAAAAAATTACTATTATAATCGAAAATGTTATAACAAACATCCGTTTTCACAAAATCAAAAGTGTCAACATATTATAACTTAACCCCCTCAAAAACTTAATTTTAACCTCAATTAAACTTAATAACTTAAATTATCTTTTTCACATATCCTTAATATCACTTATTAATATCTTTAACATCCCAACAACAGCGTCATCTAGTTGCACCACGTAACCGTTCCCACAGAAACTGTTAAGTCAGTACATTTTTGAAAGCTGAACTTAAACCTTTCTCATCATCGATGGTGAACCCTAATTGGTCAATCGAAGAACAAGCAATAACAATCTGTAGCTGTGAATCACTTTCTAATTAGATCTTGAGATGCGAGGTTGTGTGTGCTTTTTTGGTGGCTCCGTCCCTTTAAATACTCTAAATGATTTCTTTACAATAAAACATCTTTGGATGTCCAAACTCTCTCCTTTTTAGAATGAATTAAATAATAATTAATATTATGCTCTCCAGTGTACGAAGTTTTCTACTACATATAAAGTCAGTAGGATGTTTTACCTGCATGCGTGGATTATCCCCATCAAAATTAAACATTTCGAAATGGCCAAAGCACACAACCTTACATGTCGGAGTCTAATTGAAAAGTGATTCACAGCTAGATTGTTATTGCTTGTTTTTCGATTGACCAATTAGAGTTCAGCATCGATGATGAGAAAGGTTTAAGTTCAGCTTTAAAAAATGTGCTGACTTAACAGTTTTTGTGGGAACAGTTGCGTGGGGCGACTAGATGACGCTATTGTTGGGATGTTAAAGATATTAATAAGTGATATTAAGGATATATGAAAAAGGTAATTTAAGTTATTAAGTTTAATTGAGGTTAAAAATATGTTTTTGAGGGGGATTAAGTTATAATATGTCATGTATATCTTTCTTTTGCAAATTGTAGCTGGACATTTAACAGACAATCTCTATCATTTAACTGCATTTTTGTAACCCTCTTAATATTACTTTTGATAAAATGAAATTTTAAAAAAAATATATTAGTTTTTTATTTTAAATTAGAATATTTAAAAAATTCCTGCTATTTTATTAGTTTGTTTGCTTAATGCTAGAAAAAAATTGTTTAATCAATGTTGAGTTTTAAGTTTAAAAAATAAACATTGATAAATTGTGCATACAAACATGATAGATTGCATAACAATTATGGCACTTTTATTACAATAATAATCGGATAAACTTAAAGAAGAATCTTTGATTAATATCATTATAAAGTTGCAGCGATCTTGACAACTTGACTATTAAAATTATATAGTTTTAGCTTAACCCTTTCTTCTTTACTCCAATGAAAAAGGGTGAGGTTTTGAAATCTATTTTTGCTCCTGTGATACTTCCGGGCTGGATTGTTAAATATAGTAAAACCCAAATAAAATGATAGGAGATGTAGGAAGGAAGCTGCACCAGATTGTGACGTTGGCCTGTGTATATCATGCTTTGAAATTTATCACACAAGAAAACTTACTAATCTTTATATTATATGCAAGTTTATAAAATTCTTTATGTTTAAAACATATATCTTTTAAATTTTCCTTGCTTGTCTGGAAATCTAACATTAAGTCATAATTGGTCCTGCAATTTATTCCTGATTGTTGGTTTTTTTCTAGAAACTTAACTTTTTTTAATTTTATGCTAAAAACAAATTAAAAAATGAATATACGTATGTATTGTTTATACACACTTTTTTTAAATAATATTCAAGGACAAAAAATTGACACTTTTTATGATAGTTTTCTTGAGAATTATCCGGTTATTAAGGGGGTTAAGAGCTAATTTATACATATACATATGAATGGAATTATTAACGTATGTACCTACCAACTTCAGCTACACATTTACCAATTCCTTTGGCTCCTTGTATGCATTAATACAAATTAGTACATTTATTAACTGTTAAAATTTGATACAATAATTTCTAAAATACAAAAGAAACACTAAAACTTAAGTATGTCAACTCTAGCAAGAAAAGGCACACAATACATAAACAAGTAGGTTTGTAACAAAATCTGTCACTCAGACCACTTCCACACAACATTTGTGTTCAACAGTAAAAAGAGCGCCAAACACAGTGTTCATTCTATATTAAACATTTACACACTAAATTTGGCTAGTTTCATCTATTTTATTTCAAAAATTCAATAATTATTTCTTATCGTTTGCTAAATTAATTTATATTTCAAAGAATAACTATGTAATATACCTTGCTTTTAAGTAGAACCAAAACATTTCAGATCAACATACAAAGAATATCTTAGCGAAATATATTTGACGTCATTTCAAACTGATTGATGTCCAAAAATAAATTTATTTTAATTTAATATGTAAAAGAAATAAAGTTTCTCGAGCGATTGTTGTGAATGGCAATGGTGATTTAATTCCAATAAAAATGGCTGCTTATGCTTTTTAAATTAGCATTAAATTTTGCAGTTTTTTAATAATTGAAGAACTTCAAATTCGAATTAGTTTCTGAGATTTTCAGTGTCTTCTAATTTCAATACGCTGAATTTTTTGACGTATCACACTTGCCTGTAGCATTTGTAGCTTGGGGTATGAAAGTGGGTGACAGAGGGACGGACAGACGTACCGAACCATTATCATACCTTCCACTTTTTACGTCATAGTGTGGATGCTGAAATTAAGATGAAAGGTACCTTTGGGACATGCTGTGTATAAAGGAGCTTCTGTGTCACTAGCGACAAAGCAATTTTTCAGCATGTCCGGATGTTTCCTCGTGAAATTTTTCTCAAATTCTCGATTTGCTTCCTCTTCTTCGCAACCACTCATACACAGGCCCTGGAAGAAGACAATATTATGCATGATACATAACAGTATACAGTATACGTACTTGGTACTTTCAAACCTGAATTACAACAGCAAATTGTTCAAAGCATCTAAAAATTGTGATCCTATAAATTGCACATGAAAACTTCATGTTATAATACCTCACTCATAGCATCATTTTAGCTTCCACACTACGTTTTTAACGTAAAAAGTGGAAGGTATTATAATCGCTCAGTCTGTCTGTCACCCACTTTCATATCCCAAACTACAAATGCTACGGACAAGTGTGATACGTCAAAAAAATTCAGCGCATCGAAATTAGAATACATAAAAAATTTCAGAGAAGAATTCGAATTCAAAGTACTTCAATTATTTAAAAAACTGCAAAATTTAATGCTTATTTAAAAAGCAAAAAAAGCAATTTTTATTTGAATTAAATCCCCATTGTCATTCACAACAATCACTCGAGAAACTAATTCTTTTAAATAATAAATTTTTAAAAATTTAATTTTGCGACATCAATCAGTTTGAAATGACGTCAAATATATTTCACTAAGAGATTCTTTGTTTGTATGTTGATATGAAATGTTTTGGTTTCATTTAAAAGAGAGGAATATAAATATTACATATTTATTCTTTGAAATATAAATTAATTTTTGCAAACGATAATAATTGTTGAAAAAATAATTATTGAATTTTTGAAATGAAATAAATGAAATTAGCCAAATTTAGTGTGTAAATGTTTATAATAGAATTAATATTGTGTTTGGTGACTTTTTTTCTGTTGAACACAAATGTTGTGTGGAAGCAGACTGAGTGACAGATTCTGTTACAAACCTGCTTGTTTTATTTAAATACTAATATCTCAGTTATAACAAGAAAAAAAATAACCATTCTGTTTTTTTGTGGGCAGGGGTCAGGGTAGGACTAGGTTTAATTATTGTCGCACTACAGGTACGCGAGAGCTATTGGTGACAGGCGTCGTAATTAAGAACCATAGTTAGACCAGAAGACACCTGAGTAGGCACCCAACACAACTTTAAGGGCGAAATCGTACACAGCGTCAGGACATTGAAGCATATTTAACGTGCACTCCCTCTACAGGGTATTATTATAGCTGTGCATAAAATTTTCAGGTTGGCATGGGGTCAGAGTAGGAATTATAAATATTTTTTTGATTAATCTCCACAAAAGCTATAGATCGCTAAACTTAGCTTTTTTAAGTTTATTTCCAACTTTTAAAATATAAGTGGTTATCAATAACAAGTATGATAGTAATAAACAAAGGAAGAAATAATAGCCCCAAACAAACTTAATCAGTTAAAATCAGCAAGGATTAAAAGAGTAAAAATAAAGAATTTAAAGCATTGCAACATACAGAAATAATATAGTTGGCTACTCTTAGATAACAATGAACAGAACAATGATTACTGGAATATAAAATTATTTGAAAATATAAAGTTTTAAGAAGCAATAGTAAAAAAAAATTGTGTAATTGTGCATCATAAAATGTACAAATAATAATTTTAAAATATAAAGTTTTAAGAAAACTATGAAAAGTTAAACACAATAAAAAATTTTAATTTGTTACTTTTTCTTTCAAATCCATTTGGTAAATTTCAATAGCAGTTACTGGTTAAAGGTTGCAATTCTTATTTAAATAAATTGTATTAATATTTCAAAATCATGCTTTGAAACTAAATGAAAAAATAAAATGTTTTCATCACAAAGTTTAAAACATTCTACATCTATAAGATGATAACGTTCTGAAGGCTTGAAAGGTAGATAAACACTTTGTCCATCAACTCTTGAAAATTATTTATCTCTTTCAATCATTATCTTACCATTCTACTACCTAAAAAGATAAATTCCTAAGATATAGGAAAACACTATCTAGGTGAGATACATAGCAGGGTTGTTATGATTTTACCCAACCCGAAAAAACTGGAGTGGGTTTTAAAAAAAAAACCATCAAAAAACCAAGAGGGCAATTGAACTTAAAATTGCCTTCACTGAAAATTTAAAAAAGTAAAAACTTTTTATACATCCAAAAAATATACATTTCATACCATTTTTAATTAATATTTTAGTATTATTCTTAATATATTTTTACATTTTTGTACCTTTTATATTTAAAATGCATTTACAAATTTAAATTTATACTAATTATTTAACAATTAAATATAACTAATACATTTTTCAAAAATTCTAATTTAAATTTCTATCATTGCAATATTCCGGATTATATAATTTTACACACACAAACAAACAATACTTGGTTCTAGACAATACATTTATAAATTTAAATATACATTTATCTAACAACTATATGCAATTATTTTTTAATTGTTCTAATTTAAATTACATCATTCCTGATTATCTCTCTCGAGATGTTCTGTTAGTTTTTAAAATTGTAATGTATATAGATAAATAATAAAATCTTCTCTAAATAAATCATAAAATCCTGAAAAACACATCCAAAATGCTGAAAAACCCCATAAAACCCTGAAAAAACCCGAAAAAAAAAACCAAAAACCCGAGTTGGGTTTTTCATGAAAAAAAAACGGGTTTTTAACAACCCTGATACATAGTGAAGAACCGCTGGGGGAATGAGGAAGTTCAGCATTTTAATCGACTTAGAATGTTGAGAAACTCCTGAATCCAAAATATTTCTTCATACCGTGCAATATTTACTTAATTACAATGATTCAAAGTCAGAGATCTCAAAAGCCCATGAAAAACAATTTGCAGCTTATGACATAGCACATGCCCAAGTTGTTTTGCGGCAATGTGCTTTTTACCTACCCACTACGAGTTTAAGGCGGTTCAAGAGGTTATAAATTCCCTAATTTACTATATAAATATATGTAGAGTCCCTAGACAAATTATTAGACGTGCTGTATTTTTTTAGTAATTTTATATTTCTTAAGAGTTTTTATGCAATAATGGTATATTTAAACTACAATATTGTTGATTTTAATTTAAAAGATTTTTTGTAGACTACATATTTGTATTTAATTTAAGATAATTATGATTAATTTTGATTAAGATTAATTTATATTAATTATTTTTTATAAGATTATTTATGTGTGGAATCCTCATCCTCAAATGCAGGAGACAGTACAGTCTTGCATTGATAGCATGCCGTGCAGAATTAAAGCTTTGATAGCGGCTAAAGATGGCTCAACTAAATATTGACTTTTACTAACATTAATTTAACTTTTCTTTAAAACTGAATAAACTTATGCTTTTCTAAATTAATGCCGTTTTATTTATGTCAAATAAATCGGTAATTGATTGGATAATATAAAAATAAAAACAAATCAATTTAAAATAATAAAACGGTACAATATCACCCAGTATATTTTACATGAAATCTTGCAAGTGCGTCAAATAATTTGTCCAGGGACTGTATATACAGGAATAAAACATTCTTCAGGGTATGGCAAACACAGAGCGATATGCATGCACGACGAAAGCATTGACGTAGGGCATAGGAAACCTATTGTAATTGCATCAATTTTGGATGTCTATGTTTGTTTAAAACTTGGTTAAAAAATAATTTGTAATTACATTTGCGAATTTGGTTTTAGACGAAACCTTTTGCATGCAAGGAAAGTACCTTGCAACTGGGCTCGACCATCCTTATAGAGTATATTCTCATTTTTAGCCTACTTTTCTTTTTTTAATTCGAAAGAATTAAAAAAATGAAAAAGTAGGTATTGACATGCGGTTGATGTCCGTCTGTCTGTCCGTCTGTATCCCCCTTCCAAAATCGGTTCTATCAATCGGATCTTAAAAATTCTTTTTTTGTTAGAAAGCTATGACCTCAGAGACCCGACTTTCATACTTTTTGTCCGCCTGTCTGTACGTCCGGATGGACATAAATCTACTATCTGTCGGCGAATTTCCCAATGAATTAGCATTGAAATTCAATTTTGAGTCATTTAAATTACTGTTGCCAAATAAACAATGGCATGAGAAACTTTATTTATTTAAAAATATTTGAAGCAAAATAATTTTTTCATGAATCAGTTTCGAATGACGTCATAAAATGAAGCACAATGTGATACTTGGATTGTTCATGAATTGTTTACCAAGAAGAAAGCGGCAAGGCATATTTTTTGCATACAATTATGTTTAGTTTTCATTTACATTTCTTATTTTTTTAATGTAGTTTGGAGTAGTTTCATTACTTTTGTTATTAATAAATATTGAATTATTCTTTGAACTACAAATAAATCGTGCAGACGATAAATTATATTAAGTTAATTTGAGAAAGAATATTAAGGAAAATAGTTGATTTTGGCTTTTAGAAGTTTAAATTATAGCTGGATGTTGTGTTTAGTGATTTTTTTTCGAATGTGTATAAATCTAGGGTAGAAACCGTTGTTGTTGATATTTACTGTTAGGAACCTAGTTGTTTTTTTTATTAGAATTTCAGTAAGTATTTAAATAACAGGAAAGTAGGCTATTTTAGTTCTTTAAGAACTTCATGTTATCTTCTTAAAAGTAAAGCTAAGATTAAACTGCAATTTTAATAGTTTGCACAATACAATAAATTAAACATTTGAATAAATTGCCAAACCTTCAAAATTAGCTGCTCTAGTTTCAACCTACTTAGCTTATTTAGAAATTCACACTTATTTTAATGTACATGTATTGATACATAAGAAATAACTACTTTACCAGTCCATCTAGAGCATGATCTCTTAGGTTCGACGCCTCCTTTGCTTTTTCAATCATATCAACGAGCCTCTTTTGAACTTCTTCATACCCCAAAAGCTAAAATTTATACATAAAAAAACATCATACACATAATTCCTATAATAAATTTCGCATTCAAAATAATTTATTTTATAGTTATTCTAATTTATAAGGAGGCCCAGTGGCTTAGTGGTAGTGCATTGCCACGCCACAGGTCCGGGGATCGAATCCCGGATTGGGCGAGGTTGACCCATCCTTTCATCCCTTGAGTGGGTCGATAAAATGGGTACCAAGCATGCTTGGGAACTAAACACTGGGGGTTCCACGTGAGGCTGACCACCTTACCGGGACATATGCCTTGCACCCCAGTGCCCTAGGTCACGAAAGCTGAATTGGGCACGGCAGGCCTTGGCCCAGTAATGGGCTGTTGCGCCGAGGAGTTTAGTTTGTTTTTTTTCTAATTTATAAGAAACAACATTTTTTCTAGACTAATAAGAGAGAGAAAGAAACAGAGATAAAGTTTATTTCTTTATGTATTGAAATATCTTAACAAATACAATTTCTAGTTTTTTTATTATTATTAACGTGAAAATAGAAGTGAATGAAAATGGGTGATTTCTAGTAACATTGTAATTTTTAACCACGATCAGGTGACAAGGCTCACATCTGAGTGGGTACTAAACTAACCATATAGTAACGTAGGACATTGTGACTTCAGACCATGATAAATTTAACATGTAACATGATAGTTATTGGTTAATAGAAACAAAATTTGCACTCTGAAATAAAAGTAGGAATGAACAAGGACTGGGCATATTTCAGGTCTTGAGCTGCAACAGAAATTCTGAAAGAAAGAAAAACCTCCTTAAGATGGACTGTCAGTCCCATAGAGCTAATGTATTAGTTTTGAAATCACATCTTTTGCAAAAGAATTGCTTGCCATGTTATCCCATTTTTACCAGGTATGGAAATCCTCGTAACATCAATTTAAAACAAAATTGAAAAGAAAATAACATTTGGTTATTTAATTATTAATTGATAAAGTTTTAAAATAGTGTCGCCATCTGCTGAATATTTTGGGGCATTTTAAAACTTAAAAAATATATAATTAAAAAACACGATAACATTTTTGTTTCATTTCGGTGTTATGTTGATTCCCATATCTGGGGAAAACGGGCTAACATGGCAAAGCATTACTTCTGTGGAAGTTGTGATTTCAAAACTAATGCTTTAGCTCTACGAGACTGACAGTCCCTCTTAAGCCTTGATAAGTGAATCAATGTTAGGTGGGAACAGAACACCAATCAACGCATTGATTGAAGGAAATGCAGAAATGAAAACTGGAAGGAATTACTTCACCTGAAATAAGCCAATCAGCGAAACCTTGCTGACATAATTTTAGACTCTATATGTATACAATAAAAATCAGTTAGGAAAAAAATTAATTTAGTTGAACATAGAAGTAAACTTTGACATTTAGATGTTCCACATGAATAATATTTCAAAATCAAAATGGCTTTTATAAATAAAATAAATCCACTCACTAAATAATTACATGAAGGACCTTCCAACTCGTGAAGTATTTTTCCTGTACCATTTAGCAACACCAATTTTGAAACTGAGGCTCCACTATTAAAAACATTTGCAGTTTTATAAGAATACTGTTAAAAACACAAATTATGAAAAATTATCTATATTTTATATTACTTACCCCTCTATGCCACAGTATAATTTATTTTCCATTGCAACAAAAAGAATTTTTAATAGTTTATAACTTTGATCTTAAACGTTCGGTCTCCAAATAGCTTGGCCGGTTATGAAAATGTTTTTAGGTCATTAGTTCGACGAATGACTTATTGCCTACTACCCTCAAAAAAGGTACAAGAAGAAAAGAAAAATAGAATCCAGTCTGGCCTGATAACAGGTCTTTGCAATGCTGAAAGTGAAACTACCGCTTAAAAATGTTTCGGCTTCGTCGTTCCTTCCTCCCCATTTTCTAAATTTTCTTGTTTTAGGTTGGATTGAACGCTGCTGGGTATTTACTTCTGGCCTTAAAAGAGCTTTAACACAGTTAAATTACGTATCGTAGTTTGAATCCACAATCAAGTGACGAAGTCAACACCTGTTATAATTTGTTTATTTAATCGTTAACGACTGTCTATTTCTAGTCTCCTTCAGGAGGTTTAACACGCCTGAGATTTTCTTGTTTTGTTATTTAACTTATTCGTAGCCACAAACTACTAACCAAATAAGCAGTTTTAAACTTGGTTTGGATAATGTTTCTCAAATTCATGCAATGAGTTAGAAATTAGAATATTTTTAACGTTGGATTTTGATCTTTTGAAACAACTATAATCTATGTTGGCATTAATTAAAGCATTTGCGTTTATCAACCACCTGATATTTGAGACAGAAGAGGCCGTGGATAGACTGAGCGATTCAGTTCATGCTAATATCAGCATTAATTGAAAACAAATGATTTCTTCCTTCGGTCTTCAAAAGATATAGTTTTGTAATTAATCTTTTTTTAATTTCTCTTTTTTTTTTTTTTTAGGACCACTTTGGTTGTTTATTCTTTTTTGGTCTGGAAATCATGAACTTCCAAAACTAAGACAACGTTTTTTGTAATGATTACTTAATACACTAATAGAAATGTGTCTTCTTTTCGATCAGTGAAATGCGTGGTAGAAAATACATACTCAAATCAAGACAAATTAGTTCCACATAGACTAATATTTTATTTTTAGAGGGAAATTAGTGAGTTTTATTTAACAAGTCACGCAACACCTATTTACAATTGTTACTCTATTTTGCCAAAAAAAGGCTTAAAGGCTACATAAAATATAAGGATGATTATAGAATGGTGTAAAAATCCGAAATGGAGATTTTTTGTTTCTACTCGTTTTGGAGGGCGCCTATTCGAAAAAAAAGTAGTTGTCGAACATCAGTCCGTCAGTCTGAAACCACTTTACAGCTGGAACTAAAAGAGTTACGAACTTCAAACTTGATGCAAAGTCGGATATCATAATAAGGGTTTCGAGAAAATTGTGCATGCGCAAGGGGTAGCTGACTTTGAACTTTTTAGGTTTTAAAGGTATTGTTGCAAATGAAGAGGGGAAAAAAAAACAGACTTCAAATTTGGCACACGAATTCCCACTACCTGCCGAGCATCATGCCTTCAAATTATTTTGTTGTTATTACTGTTTTAGTTTTAAAAAAATTATACAATTTAACCCTTTCAGTCCCAACTTTTTATTTTTTTATTCTAAAACTCTAAAATTAACAAAATAGACTCATTGTGCATTCAGAATGAAATGGTAAAAAACAGGGGAGAAATCTTAATTTTTAACACAAATTTATATAATGTTTTTTGGAATCAAAACTTTTGAATAAATTAAAACAATAACTTTTTCAAAACTTTATTTGTTAAAAATATATAAATTAAATTTTTAAGCATTTAAAAATGCAAGCATGAAGAATAAAGAGGCAATTAATTTAATAAATATGTTTCAGAATAAATTTTATTTTACCATGTTTTAATTTAACTATAACAAACATTATTTAATTCTTCTATAATTCTTCGTATTTCTATAATTTTACAAGGCATTTTCAAATAAATTTTACTTCCAGATAATTTTAAATGCTCAAAATATCACTTCTGTTTATTATCCCCGTAACATGCAATATACTTCCAGAACATTTTTAAATGCAATTATTACTTTTTAACAAATTTTACTACTCTAAACTGAAAAGATTATTGCTATATTCAAATAATGATAAAAAACAATTTTTACTTTTGTTCATTTGAAAGCTTTTTAAGCCCCTTGTTGTTCAGATATCGTAGGCAGTTGCATTTAGTATTGGAAGCTATCTTGACAATAACATATATGGGTTCTTCAGGGTTCATACTCTATCTATGATAGTGAAATTCAGGAGTTTCTAAGGAGTTTTTCAGGAGTGCAAAGATGTAAATTTAGGAGGTATTGCGGAATAAATTTGAATATGTTTGTTTATTATCGTATTGGTCTAGCTCTGTTTTTCTACTACGCATGCACAGTAGACCGATTCCGAATAAAAAGGGGGTTTACCAGATTTGTCAAATCTAGTTTCTTGACCTTTTTCAGAAAATCTTATAACCGTTTAAATAATCAATCCGTTAAAAAAAAACTTACAAAGACAAACAACAAAATAATACTTGATGCAATACAATTCAAATTCAAGCCCTTTTCCAGAAAAATTCAGGACTAGAAATTACTAACATAAAATCTGAATATATAAAATATGTATAAGCCGATCCTCCATTTTTTATTAACTAAAAACCTATCTAATATCAGAAACCCCATTACAGCCAAAGCAGAAAAATGCGTAAAAATAAGTTTTAAACGTACACAAAAAAATCTTTTAAGAAGGAATAAGTTCGAACGACCGCGGGTCTCCAAACCAAAGTGTCCATTTGTTAATCAAATGGAAAAATGTGATTATCTAAGAAACATTTCTACGGCTGTATTTAATATTTTTACAAACTGTTTTTATATATAATAAATGTAGCTGACATACAGATCTCAAAAATACCACTTTTTGAAATCAGTTTGAATATTTCGTTGTAAAATTATTTATTGAAAAATAATAAAATATTCGAACCAATTTCAAAAAATGGGATTATAAAGCTCTGCAAGTCAGCTATATTTATAATATAAAAAAGTTTGTAAAACTATTCAATAAAGAATGTGGCTAAGAAAATCACTTTTTTCTTCTTCATTGGATTAACAAAGGGGCATTTTGGTTTGGAGACCCGCGGTCATTTGGTCTTATTCCCACTTAACAGTCAAGCTATTCCTGTGATCACAAGGTCCCGACTCACGCACACTTGATCAGAAAAAAAAATACTCTGGTGGGTCCAACGTAGAATGAACCGGAGCTACAAAAATAACAAGACACTCTTTGGATCAACATAGCCCAAGAACTGCCAATGCGACGTCATCAGTGGATTTCGTGAAAATTACTAGGCAGCAAAAAAGTGAAGCTAAACCCCTTTTTTTGTTAAACAAAATCGCCTTTCTTGACGAATTTTTAAAATTTTAACTTTGGTCTAATTTCATGACTATTTCAACCGGTAGACACCCTGATAAAATACGGGAGAAAAACGGCAGATAAAGGAGAAAAATGATTCGTGTCTTAAAAATTTTCTGGAGAGGGAGAACAAATATCAGGAGTTATAAGGGCCCTTTAAAAAAATGAAATTCAGGATTTTTCTGAAATTTCAGGCAGCAAAAAATGAAGCAACCCTTTTTTTTAAACTAAATCCTTTCTTAAATTTTAAATTAACTTTCTAAAATGGACTACAAAGTAGAACCCTATAAAAAAGACTTTCTTAAAAAATGATTGTTTACGATATTTAAAATTTTGGCACTTATAGCATACTTTTGCACGCTGTAGCAAAACGTTTTTAAGCGATCTGCACACACAGTTTAGCACCTGAAATTAATCCGAGACTTTGCACATGCACAAATTTTCAAACATTTTTTATCTCCTATTATAGTAGACTTGCACAGCAAGTAAACAGCACAGCACACACATTATAGGTACACTAATTACAATTCTTAATTAGTTTTCATGGTCTCAATACAATGTAAGATAAATAATCTTATATAGAATATGTGATCTAAATAATAAGGCTTTTTACTAAATGATTCTAAGCACTACTACAATTAAACTGGAACTAAGTATAAACTTTAATACCAATTTTAAAATTGTTTTAAGAATATTCAATTTAAAAAATGTTAAGAACAGTCTATCAAGGGTGAATAAAAAGCAATGATTTGAAAAAACATATTTTAATTTTGGAGATTTAAAAAAAAAATTCACATTCATTTCACTTTCGTAGAAAAATGAAATGTTTTACGCGATTGATGTAAGTTACAAATGAAATGCCTGATCGATAGTCTGAATGCTGCATATTATTCTTATTAGTTTATACAAAATTTGCTTGAAATTTAACTTTAGTATTTCACTAAATCACAGGTATGTTGTGTTGTTACAAAAGAATTCTCGCCATTTTAGAATATTTAAAAGTATTTACAAAGTTATGCAAATTTTCCCTTGTATAAACCATGTGACTAAGTAACAATTCATATGACTGATGAAAGACACTTTTTAGTCTTTTCATATGCAATTTAATTTAATAAAACATCTGATTTTGTAAGTAGGTAGGATTAGGTTCAATTATAATCCCACATTTATCATTCAATTCAAAAATAAATTTAGCTGATGTATTTTCAGTTCAATTATTTAATTACGTGGGTAGCATAATAATAAAATAGTTATACAAAAGGGAGAACAAGTGTGGTTATGGCTGATCTATTTTCTCAGTGACAATAAATTTCATTTTGCAGTACACTTTTAAAATTCAATATAGTGTGCAACAGATTCTTTGTTGGTAGTATATGCTTAAACATTAGAGTTCAGAATTAATGCACACACCTTTCAGCTGTCAGGCTGTTTTGAAGTGTACATCATAATATGTCATTGAAAGTTACAAGTAAGACAAAATGTCTCATTACACAAGTCACAGCAAAGGGGCTTATCTTTGGTGTGGGTTACAATATATTTTGTATTGTTGGACTTTTGACGGAATACCTTTTTGCATAATTAACAGTTATGGAACATTTAGAAAGTGTGACTCAGAGAATGCCTTTGAAGATTGGACTTTTGAGAAGGTTACATATTACACAATTATGACACTTTTGGCTTTTCTTTAGTATGTGTCAGAAGATGGTATCGAAGGCTGGACCTTTGACTAAATGACTTGGGACACAATTCACATCAATGTGGCTTTTCTTTAGTATGTGTCAGAAGATGTGTTTGAAGATTATCCTTTCGACTAAACGACTTGTTACACAGTTCACAGCTATGTGGTTACCATCACAGTTCACAGCTATGTGGTTACCATAATGCGGCTTTTCTTTAGTATGTGTCCGAAGATGTGTTTGAAGAGTAGACTTGACACTAAATGACTTGGGGCACAATTCACAGCTATATGGCTTTTCTTTAGTATGTGTCAGAAGATGGTATCGAAGGCTGGATCTTTGAGCAAATGACTTATTACACAATTTACAGCTACGTGGCTTTTCTTTAGTGTGTGTCAAAAGGTGGTTCACAGCTATGTGGTTTTTCTTTAGTATGTGTCAGAAGATGTTTTTGAAGGCTGGACCTTCGACTAAATGACTTGGGGCACAATTCACAGCTATATGGCTTTTCTTTAGTATGTGTCAGAAGATGGTATCGAAGGCTGGATCTTTGAGCAAATGACTTATTACACAATTCACAGCAATGTGGCTTTTCTTTAGTATGCGTCAGAAGATGTTTTTGAAGGTGGGACTTTAGACGAAAATACTTGTTACATAATTCACAGCAATGTGGCTTTTCTTTAGTGTGTGTCAAAAGGTGGTCTCGAAGGCTGGATCTTTGAGCAAATGACTTATTACACAATTCACAGCAATGTGGCTTTTCTTTAGTATGTGTCAGAAGATGTGTTTGAAGAGTATCCTTTCGACTAAAAGACTTGTTACACAGTTCACAGCTATGTGTTTTTTCTTTAGTATGTGTCAGAAGATGTTTTTGAAGGTGGGACTTTAGACTAAATGACTTGGGGCACAATTCACAGCTATATGGCTTTTCTTTAGTATGTGTCAGAAGATGGTATCGAAGGCTGGATCTTTGAGGAAATGACTTATTACACAATTCACAGCAATGTGGCTTTTCTTTAGTATGTGTCAGAAGATGTGTTTGAAGGTGGGACTTTAGACTAAAAGACTTGTTACATAATTCACAGCTATGTGGTTTTTCTTTAGTATGTGTCAGAAGATGGGTTTGAAGGTGGGACTTTTGAGTAAAAGACTTGTTACATAATTCACAGCTATGTGGTTTTTCTTTAGTATGTGTCAGAAGATGGTCTCGAAGGCTGGACCTTCGACTAAATGACTTGGGGCACAATTCACAGCTATATGGCTTTTCTTTAGTATGTGTCAGAAGATGGTATCGAAGGCTGGATCTTTGAGCAAATGACTTATTACACAATTCACAGCAATGTGGCTTTTCTTTAGTATGTGTCAGAAGATGTGTTTGAAGAGTATCCTTTCGACTAAAAGACTTGTTACACAGTTCACAGCTATGTGGTTTTTCTTTAGTATGTGTCAGAAGATGGTATCGAAGGCTGGATCTTTGAGGAAATGACTTATTACACAATTCACAGCAATGTGGCTTTTCTTTAGTATGTGTCAGAAGATGGTATCGAAGGCTGGATCTTTGAGGAAATGACTTATTACACAATTCACAGCAATGTGGCTTTTCTTTAGTATGTGTCAGAAGATGTGTTTGAAGGTGGGACTTTAGACTAAAAGACTTGTTACATAATTCACAGCTATGTGGTTTTTCTTTAGTATGTGTCAGAAGATGGGTTTGAAGGTGGGACTTTTGAGTAAAAGACTTGTTACATAATTCACAGCTATGTGGTTTTTCTTTAGTATGTGTCAGAAGATGGTCTCGAAGGCTGGACCTTCGACTAAATGACTTGGGGCACAATTCACAGCTATATGGCTTTTCTTTAGTATGTGTCAGAAGATGGTATCGAAGGCTGGATCTTTGAGCAAATGACTTATTACACAATTCACAGCTATGTGGCTTTTCTTTAGTGTGTGTCAAAAGGTGGTCTCGAAGATAGGACTTTTGACTAAAAGACTTGGGACACAATTCACAGCTATGTGGTTTTTCTTTAGACTGCATCGTAAGCTTTGATTGATGATGCGACTTTGGACCTATTTATTCCTTAAAAAATTCACAGCTCTGTGGTTTTCACAGCTTTAATGTATATAAAAATATTTTCATTGGAATGGACTTCACACTCAATTACTTGTCATACAATTCGGTCTGACATTTTTTGTGTTTTTTGGGGGGGAAATCTTTTTAAATGCAGGACTGAAGTGGAATGGTCGTTTTATTAGTTTTACTTGAACAATTCTTTTAGTTTCCACAGTTCAAATATTGATGCTTCTGTAATGAAAAGATATAGATTTACATTAGTTGATCAATAACTTAAACCCAAAAATAATTTATCAAGGAAAGATTAGGGTGAAACCGGAAAGACTGGTAAAAACATAGAGATAACAGAACCGTGAGTTTTCCCACGCTATCTGTAGGAGAAGGAAGAGAGAATTTTGGGCCTGTAAGGCAGCCATGTTGAGGTCCGCTCAAGGAGTTTTGTAGAATAATACAGTACTAAAACTGTGATTTTTTGAAATCTGCTAAATCATAGTTTATGGCTAGAGGCTTTTGAATTTTTTTTAGACATCAATTACATCCATCTCCCTGTTGATTAGACAGGTAATTTATTGGATTTAACTGGGATCATATTTTCCATTTCTCTACAGTAAAATTTGATTTTTAGGTCAAACTCAATTTTTCTCAAACACACTTATTGAAGGCGTATAATTAAAATTATTAAACATTCATTACAATTTTGAAGTGTATTTTTTTAAAAGCTAAATAATAATGTATTTTTTTGTTATTAATACATAAAAAATGTTTTTAAGTAATATTTAATAAGGGTAATCATTTGATACAAAGTCAAAATACAAATTTAAATATGCTCAATAATTTACCTCTTACAAAACTTTAAAAAAAAACTATGATAGAGTTGATTTATGAGCCATTTCTAAGAGTTTATTGAGAAAAATTGAGATAATCTTAACACTCACTGAGTAGAAATAGAATTACGCAACAAAATTATCCTGGTTTAGTTATCCCCAAAGTATTATCAAAGTATAAAAAAAAACCAAATCTACTAGCCGAAGACTCCGACATACAAAAGCTTCGAAAAAACACAATTTTAATAATGTTTTATTGTACAAAACTTCTCATGTGGAGCTCAACATGGTGGGACAAAGTATTTTTTTAACTCAAATATTTAACAATGTCAAATGCAATTGTTTAATCCAAACATCATTACCAATAAGCACTTATTAGGTTATAAAAAATTACCTTACTTTTATACCAAGGATATTACTAGGCTTGATGCTATCTTTGTGGAACATACAATGACTATATTACATTTGGAAAACACCTGTTATATGTCCATTATTATTATTTGGTAAGAATTCCAAACTGGTTAGGATTTACTAAAAATACCTTTGTAACTGTAAAACTTTAGGGCCCTTCACGCTCCAAAATGAAGACAACCAAATTTTTTCCTTACGTTTTGATGTGCCTGATTTCTTCTGTGATTTTAGCTTCCTTCAAGAAAATGCAGGAAGATCGACAACATACAGCAGGGTCACATGGGATGGAATTTCCAAGAGTAACTTCTATTACCAGTTATTCCGGCTTTGCAGTACTTCTGGCTCGACACTTCTGGATTGGTTTGCTGGAAAATAATTAAGTTTTTTAAAAAAAGAAACAATAAAAAGTTACAAAAACAAAGAAGAATAACAATCTGAGGGCTTTTTTAAACTACCCAACTCTCGGGGCAGAGAACAGTTTTGGCTAATGATATTTGATTTAAAATTTTATTAGCAAAGCAGATCCAAAATGGTTAATATCGGCTATGTCTGGAAACCTTGATAGACAGCCAAGTACTGCCAATTAATTTTTCGGCTTAACCTCCTCAGTCCTGAAGTTCTATGCATATATTTTTTATACAAATATAATTTTCAAACAATTATGTATTTATAAGGGCTAAAGTAAGTTATAGATCCCGGCAATTAAGTATGTCTTGCAAGTAATTTTTAAAAAATAAGTGTTTAATATTTGCTAATGGTCACATCAATTTAGTGAAATTAGAGGTTATAAGGGTTAACAATACACATTTTAGGTGTGCAATGAAAAAGCAGACAAGCTGTATCAGTTTTTTGTGATTTTCACTATTGCTTTAGTCCTAAATGTCCGATAAATTAATTTCTGAAATAATCTTCTTAATACGCAACTTTTTAATGCATGTAATAAATCAGCTACTTTGGTATCTGCATTTTTGGATTATTCTAGTTTACAAAAAAAAGTTAGTATTAAGATAAATTGTCAAAGGAAGTTGTGAAGTTAATTCTACTAACTTCCACGCATATGTGGGCAGTTCTAACATAATTTTTAATTTTAGGTATAAAAAACTTGTGAAATTTATTTTTTCTAAATCACTTTAAATATTTGTAAAAAGGTTTATAAGGGTTCTAGAATTACTAAAAAAAGTTCAGCAAGGCTCATTTGAATTTTTTTTACAAAAAATTTAGGGATGGCAGTTTTTTTAAAAAAAACCTGGCTACTAACTACTAACTGAAATGTGAGTTTTCTGCAATACAGTTTTCATGATTGAAGAAACACTGTAGCTCCATCCAGAGCCTTTGTTCGCCACTTTAGTAATGAGGTCAGTGAATGTACCAAAACCCAGGGACAAAGTTAGGAGAAGAGAAATACACATCTATAATAATAAAAATGAAGTTTTGTATGTTTGCGTGTGTGTGTCTCATACACTCTCAAACTAGGTATCTGTTTGACTCGTAACTTGTCACAAATGTGTAGTGCATACTTAGATTATGAATTTTGAACTTTCATGTTTCAAAATGTTCTATTTTTAGAGAAAATTCAAATTTTCTGAAAAAACTACACCACTTTGGCTCAAATCCGATCCTTTTTTACTTTCCTGATGCCATCGGCTGAAAAAATTAAATAAAACTTTTAACGAAAACATTTAAAATTGAAAATGTTTATTTTATTCTTTTGCCATTATCTTCAGAAACTAAATTCATTATTTAAAAAATAATTGACATGTTTCAAGTGACGTAATTTTGCCAGTCTCCATTTCCGGATTTTATTGTGGGTTTATTTGATGATTTTTTTATTGATTTTTCTGTTGACTACTAACATGTATGCATATTTAAGCAATAAATGTATAGTTAAGCTATTACTGAACTATGATGGTTGTTCAAGGCCATCGTACTAGAGCTACATATCAGGGTTTTGTTTTCCCTTTTTCGCCAAACTCGCCAAATTCTTACCTAAACGCGACGAATAATATATATATTTTTTAATTTATAAGCTGGTTTGTTGTTCGAAGGCCATGGTGCTAGAACTGTATAACAAGGCTGGAGTGTTTGCAGCTATATCTCTTTTCTCGCCAAATTCTTTCCAAAATCGAGCCAAATGAGCTAAAAGGTTCGTTTTGTATGTTTATGAGGAAAATTACGATCACTTTTATGAGTGCATTTATAGCGTATGTTTTTATTTTGGATTTTTAAGGTAATATAAGTAACAGTATTTTATACTTTATAACAAGCGGGAATCATAACATAAGTTTATTATCCTATAACGGATTAAATTGTACATATACTTGGATAAAAATTTAACGTTCGGGACATGGGAAGGTAAGGAATTTTCTGCATTGTTTTGTGTCCTAAAAAAAGAGTTTCTTTGCTTTAAAATTCCATTTTGCATTTATATAAGAAGTTTCCCCCTTTTCATAAACATTCAATTAAGTGTATTTTTACAGTTTACAAGTACTGGTTTTAACGGATCTAAGTGCAAACTAAAAACTTTGAAGCTCATTTTCACCTTTTTATCACTTAGCATGTTCTTCTACTAAGCTCTAACTATTATGAATGTCATCAGAGGTTGTTTTATTTTTTAAGTGTCTTGTATGTTAAAGAACTCCAATTGTGTGAAACTTTTAAAATTCATTTCTAAATCAAGTACAAAAATTCTCTTAAAATGCAGACCAACTCTAATTAGTAGATGAAATTATTAATCAGAGACAGTAATCTATTGAAAAGAGTAATAAATAAAAATGAAATAAAGTTTCATTTTAAAAGAAATTACACAGCCAGAGTTGAGACAGTCTAAACCACTTGGTTAAAACCATTTTTTTTTTGAAGATTTTTTAAAATTTAGATTAAAATTTTTCTATTTATATTTTTGGTGACCTAATTTTTTGATATTTTTTTTAATTTAAACTGTAACTAAACTTTTTAACTAAAACTTTCTCAACCAAACTCAATCAATCAGCAAAATTGTCAGGGGACAGGACATTTCATTACGATTGCGGAAAACATTCCGAAACGAAATATAAAAAAATCGCCTCGATCGACGCTGTTATTACAAATTCGGAGAAAATAGAGATTGAAACAATACAGAAATATAGGATATATAGGACAACTGTAAAATATAGGATGTTTTTCCAATTTAAAAAAATATATAGGATTTATAGGACATATGCGACCCTTGCAAATCTACTAGACGGAGACTCCGACATACAAAAGCTTCTGAAAAAGCAATATTTTAATAATGCTTTATTCTACACAGCTTCGCATGTTTACCTTAACATCTTGGGAGAAAGTATTTCTCTTTTACCCGTGTCTCTTCTAGAAAGTGAGTGGAATCACACTGTTTTACTATCTCTATGGTGTAAAGATGGTAGGTACAATGCATTCACAGAGGAAATATGTTCAAACCTTTAGGAAGAACTACCAATACTGGAATGCAAAAATATTGCTTCATTTTTAAAAGCTTAGTAAACGTCAAACAAGAACATATAACAACACTACCTAGATTTACCCCGATAGTAAAATTACATATTTTACAGAACATTAGCTAGAATTTAAAATAAATAAATGACATATCATAACTTAACCCCCTCAATATAACTTAAATCTTATATTTTGTACCCCAATTAAACTTAATAACTTAAATTATCTTTCTCATATATCCTTAATATCACTTAGTACTTTAACATCCCAACATTCCCAACCACACCCTGTCGGCGACAAACAGTCGCTTAGATCAATTCGTTCCCACAGAAACTATTTAGTCAGCAAATAGTTTACTGTGACCTTAAACCTCTCTCGTCATCGATGCTGAACCCTGATTGGTCAATCGAAGAACAAGCAATAACAATCTGTAGCTGTGAATCACTTTTTAATTAGACTTCAAGATGTAAGGTTGTGTGTGCTTTTGGCGGGCCGAGCTACGGCTCCGACTCCATCCCGTTAAACACTTTAAATGATTTCTTTATAATAAAAGGTCTTGGACGTTCAAACTACCTTCATTTCTGTATTTAACTAAATCATAATTATGCTCTCCTGTGTAGTAGATGTTATTCTACTACATAAATAATGATTTTAAAACCATGAATGCATTTACAGTTAAGTAGTGCTTGCTTTAATGAAGGCCTGAAGTCTTTCCTTCAAGTTGCTTTGTTATACACTCTCCCTTTAACTCAATTATACTGATAGTTGTGCAAGTTAAATATTAAATGATATCAAATGCCACTGTTTAATCTAAACATGACCAATAAGCACTAATTAAGGTTAACACAAATTACTTTACTTTTAAACCATGGATATTAATACAGTGGTGGAAATTGATTTAGGAGCTCGCACTATTTTCGCCAGATATCGCTAAGTGTTAAGTGCTATTGATTCGAATTTTGCGAGTTGTATATTCAGAGCATAATAACAAAATTTCCCCATATAAATTTTTTTTTTAAAAATGATATATTAAATAAAAATATATCAATTTTTAGTTTTTAAGTAACTCAAATGGTGGAAATTGATTTTGAATCTATTTTGAACCCAGGTAATAAATATTTTAACTAGTTCTCCATTTGAACATCAAGAGGAGCATACTATAAATGTTTTTTTTTTTAATAAGATTCTATTTCTTTGGTCTTTCAATGTCTTTGGTCAATTGGCTCGAATAATTTACTCAAATGGAATGCAGTATGCGTCAGTTACAGAATAATGAAGAACTCGGTCATTAAAAACTGGAAATTACTTGACCAAAACTTGATCCAAAGTTTAGTGTTATCTATGAAAAACAAAATCAAAGAAGTATTAATGAAAAAAAGTTGTTTTCACTAATTATTAATTGAGATTGAATGTAAAAAATTATAAATCAATTTCCTTATGCTAAAATTAAAATATAAACAAAAGAAATTGTTTACTAAAAATTTATTTATGTGTACAGTGTATTATACAAAGCCTCTGTTATGTATGAAATTTTAAATCGATAAATATTCATTAAATAAAGAAATACATTTTAAAATATGTCTGCTCATAAATCAATTTTCACCACTGTAGTCTTGATGCTATCTTTGTGGAGCATACAATGACTATAGTTAGATTCGTAAAACAATTGTTATACATTCATTGTTATTATTTTGTAACAATTCCAAACTGGTAAGGATTTATTAAAAATACATGTGGTTTCTTTAGGCCATATAACTTAAGAGCCCTTCAAGCTCCAAAATGAAGATAACGAAATTTGTTCCTTACGTTTTTGTGTGCCTGATTTTTCCTGTGATTGTAGCTTCTTCAAGAAAACGCAGAAAGATCGACAACATACAGCAGGGTTACATAGGATGGAACTTCCAAGGGTAAATTCTATAACCAGTTATTGCGGTGTTGTAGTAATTCTGGTGTGGCACTTCTGGATTGGTTCGCTGAAAATTAGGTCAAGTTAAAAAAGAAACAATAAAAAGTTACAAAAACGAAGAAAAATAACAATCTGAGGGATTTTTTAAACTATCCAACTCTGTAGGCAGAGAACAGTTTTTGCTAATGATATTTGATTAAAAAATTTATAATCCAAGCATATCCACAAAATGGTAAACATCGGCCAAGTCTGGGAACCTTGATAGACAACCAAGAACTGCCACTGAATGTTTCAGCTTAACCTCTTTACTACTGAAAAAAAATCCCAGGCATATATTCTTAAAAAACAAACAAACATATTTTTCAATATACAATTATGTATTTATAAGATATGTTTTGAAAATAATTCTAAAAACTTAGGGTTTATTATTTACTCTAAGCTTTATTCTATGTATTAATTTTATGGTAATGGTGATATCAAAAACATATAAATCACTACATCTACAATGCAACACATATTGTTCTAAAGGAATTATTTTTTAATGTGCTGAAATTATATGATTTAATTTCTTAATTCAGTACAAGTATTTATTTATAGATTGACTATGTAAATTATCCTCAGAAAAAGAATTTATTGCAATATTAAACAGAATTGTAACACTTAATGCAAATATGAGTTCAAGAAGTAGTTTAAAAAAAACACAAAATACTAAAAAAATAAACTTTTGGTTTGAACCATATACATTGGTTTATTTGGTTTTGTTTTTGATTCCTTTATTAGGTTTAGTAAAACAAAATCTTTTTGTGGAAAAACAGAAAAAATAGAAGCAAATGTCGGACATTCTTTAGTGTTTATGGTTTTTATGTGGAGTGGGTGGCATCAAAATAGGCTTCGAGAGGAAGCTAGATGCATGCTCAAGGTTGTCTGACTGTTTTACTATTAGTTTACGAAAAATTATTATTAAAATATGAAAATCAAAATTATTTGTTCCACGTATTCATATAACATCTGAATAGATGTTATATTCTAAATCAGGGGTTCCCAACCTTTTTGCATCTTCGTACCACTTGACTTTTTGAGAAATTTTTGGCGTACCACCAGACCTAAATATTTTTTATAATATTTACTATAATAAAAGTCTTCAAAGGCTTTTTGAATTACACTTCTGAGAAAACTTCAAATTTAATAGTTAAATATTTTTTATTTCTAACATGCTTATAATAAAGGAGAAATAAAAAGCTTAAAATGGCATTGATTTACAGTTTTATTTATTACACTGGTCTAAAAACATACAAATAAAAAATTAGTACAAACTCAGCAAAAAATTAATCATCATATAAAATAAACTTTTATAGTCTTTAGTGCAAAACTTGATGTTGTTTGCTTGTGATTCCAATATCCACATTAGGAGTAATAGAACTTATCTTTACTCTAAGTAATCTTCTATCACACAAGTACCAAATGACTCGTAATAAATGGCATAAAAAATAGTAGCATCATGTTGATCACATCAATCACGCGTACCACCTGAAATTTTCTCGCGTACCACTGGTGGTACGCTTACCACCGGTTGGGAACCCCTGTTCTAAATATTAATCTTATGGTAATGGTGACAATAAAAATTGTATATACATCACTACATCTCCATTCCAACACCTAATATGAGCTACTAATAGCTAGATACGCGTTCAAGTTTAATGTTCCAGCTTCAAAAGATCGCAATTTATGGCTCAAAATCGGTAGAACAAGTACATTTTGGTTAGGCGACAATTTTTCACTGCATTATTTTGAATGAAAGTGATTTCGGTTTATATGTATAACAAACTCATCAAAAACATTTATTTTTGTTAATCTACTATCCTAGAAAAATTTTCGGCAGGGGGAGAATCGTTCGATAGCATACGTTTTATTGAAATATCTAACCAAAAAAACAAAACTGTAATATTTATTATATTCAACTGAACTCATTGTCCACCGATATGAACGTGCCATAATAGAATTAAAAATTTTTAAGTTTTTGAGGTCCAGAATGCTTTTTAGAGTTGTATTTGAATTAAAATTTAAAATGCTTTTAAAAATTCCTAAACGGTCTGTCCTTAGCTCAAAGCACTTAAAAAGAATAAGATACAAATTTTATTATTGAAAGCTATGGCAACCTTTCTTTGTCACTCCCCTGCAGGGTCTGATCTAGGAGATCTCAGACAATAGCAAACCTGAAGTTAGTTTCCATATTGATACACATTTAATCATCCCTTTGAAAATATTTATTCTTAAGATGCCTGGGCAGGAGTTTATTTTATTATTAATCCTTTATTTTCAGAATTTTTGGTAAAAACTAAAAAAATCTTTCAACTCAATTTAAACAAAAATATAATTCATTACATTTTTTGGTTATCATTGTAATTACGAAAGATAATTATGTGGATCCAAAGCTAATCTTATTTGCATGCATTTCTAACTTATTATCGAAAAATTGTTTTTAAATATAATTGCCAAAAACGGCAAAAAGAGCCGCAGTAACCCTGGATGTGACGTTAGAGTTACGACGTCACTTCCGCCTGTCTTCGTCTTTGGAACAACGTCACTCGGAACTATGACGTCAAAATTTCAGTCCCTGAGCTTGTTTGGGAAAGGCACAATAGGCACAACAATTTTTAAGGGACATTTACAGAAAATATTGTTTATTGTTGCCAGTAATAATGGTGATAATTGGTTGATGTACCATATTTTTTTCTACCATTTTATCGGCTTCTTATAACATCTGCCAAATCAATCATGTTCGGTTAATATCCAAGTCAAAGCTCTGCTTAAAAAAAGTGGAGCCTTACAGTGGTGGCTTACAGCATTTAGCATAATAGAAACTCAAATTTAGAGGACCCTAAAATTTAGGGGCCTTACGCCTCATGGTAGATCAGGCCCTGCTCATCTGATTTCTCACGTGGATTGAAAATGTGTGTTATTTATGTGTGGTTTATTGGATGTTTGAACCAGGTGGAGTTAATAGGCTTATTTTTAAACTTTTTTTTGCTCTACACTACATGAAGGAAAACTTTCTAACTTTGGAGTGAATATTTGGCTCTTTTCCCTAAACGCACACCAGTCTGACTGCAAACCTGAAGTTAAAATTGGAAAAATTCTGCTTTTGTTAATATTTAAATCTTGTTATAATATGTCTACATGTACAAGTTAGATTCTGAAGTAGCCCCTTTCCCATAATCATTTCAATGACATCATTATCTTCTGCAATTTTTATTGTTTGTTTCAGTTTCACTCTCAATGTCGGTTAAAACTGCAAATATTTTGTATTAAACGTATATTTTGCAATTAGAATTTTTCAGTGTTTAGAAAAAACTATTCTACAGATTACATAACATAACGAGAACAATAAGAGAACAAAGAAGACAATAAAATAGCTATGAGAACAAGCACCGTCAAAAATATTTAGCAATTCAAATATTTTTAACATTAAGATATTATTTTGGCAAGAAAACTTAACATGTTGCCATAAAAAATGTAGCTCCTACAGAAAAACTTATATACACTGAAATGCATTTAGCAGAATTCAACTATAAGATTTACTACCTACCTTATAATAGGTAGAAAAACCTTTAGAACCGACTTTATAATTGACAGATTCATAGAAAATTAGGATCAGATTTACTGTACGGTCCCCCGTGGCGCGATTTTTTCGGATTTGGCGATAAATAATTTTTTCTGGCAACCTGTCTCTGACTTCGACTGATGATTCGAATTCTATGACTTCGCATCGCACCGATGACGTTTTCCGGTAACCCTATCGGACCGTTGGTCATAAGAAATATTCCCATAGATCTTTTCTTTGAATCGTGGTTTAAAAAAAAAAGGTCACCAAAATACGGACTTTCGGCGCGATTTCGAAAAGTTCGCCAAGGGGGACCGTACAGTAAATCTCTACCGAAAATTAATAAATAGTGGATCAATATTGAGAAACTTTGAATAGTAGAATAACAAAGAGAAACATTAGTTAGGGTTGGTTGAGGAAGAGAAAAATAGCATTAATTACCCATCTGGAGAAACTGAAATCAAAGACATTTTAGAAGAATGGAGAGCATACATTGTATTCGTACTAAAAATGTTACTACAAACCTAAAACCTATTAAATGTAACAAATTGGCAGTGCAGTTGGCGTGGCGCTTGTTACATCCTACGCGGCAATTGAAATTTTTGTTTTTGGTTTGCTGCCTATTTAGAGATTCGTGTTTGCCGACGGAGTTTTAACACAGCTTTAAACGCTTTGTACTTGCTGTCAAGTGACAAGATACATGAGTTTGCACCTGTAGGAACTTACATTTTCGATAGTTATTTGTATTTTTGGTAGTCTATTCGCGATTCCAGCGCTTTAATACGATGTTGAGGGGCATAATGGTGAACATTGTTTTCACTGTGCGAAAACATACGAAACAAGATCGTAATAGACGCAATATTGCCGCATATGCGTTGGAAAAAAATCCCTCTCAGGGAAATTGCGGTAACGAAAACGTACCTCTCGAGTAGTAATGATTTATGCCACCTCATATGCATTGCGTTTGTTGATCAAGCAAATATTTGACGTCAGTACTCGGTTAAATGCATTAAATAGTCAGTTTTTATTAGGAAATTGTTTAGAATGTAGAATGCTTATAAATGGAGTATGCTTTTATTATAAAGTTTTGTTAATTTTTCATTACTTGTGTTTCCATATTGTACACATTTAATCATCCTTTGAAAATATTTATTCTTAAGATGCCTGGCAGGAGTTTATTTTATTATTAATTCTTTATTTTCCGAATTTTTGGTTCAAACTAAAAAAATCTTTCAACTCAATTTAAACAAAATTATAATTCATAACATTTTTTGGTTATCATTGTAATTAAGAAAGATAATTATGTGGATCCAAAGCTAATCTTATTTGCATGCATTTCTAACTTATAATCGAAAAATTGTTTTTAAATATAATTGCCAAAAACGGCGAAAAGAGCCGCGCCGTGTAGTAACCCTGGATGTGACGTTAGAGCTACGACGTCACTTCTGCCTGTCTTCGTCTTCGGAACGTCACTCGGAACTAGACGTCAAAATTTCCGTCCCCGCGAGCTTGTTTGGGAAAGCTTCTTCTGAGTAGGCCGTGCTGTGCATTGACACACCTAACAGCGTCTCCGCATAATCACGTGACTTTGTACCATGTCAAGTGGCTTTGATAATTTGGCAAGTTTTCCACAGCAGACCTTTAAGTTGAGTAGAATTAACGTCGCGCTAGAGCTACATAAAAAAGACCGTTAAATCTAATTGTATATAAAAGAGAACTTAAAAAGGAACAAAGGTGCATCGCTAATTCGGCGCAACTTTTGCCAACTTGTCGCGGAAGTTTTATTAATAAAAAAAAAATTAAAGTTATTTTAGGCGTTGTCTGAACAATGTATGTAACCCAGTTATATATTTCACTAATTTATTATTTGTGATTTTTATTGCAGTTTTAAAGAATCTTAATCATTAAACAAGATTTAAAGCAAAAAAAAAAAATCCAAAAGGTTTTCCGTTTATTAAAATTCAAAAACGAATTACCACTTTTTGAAATGGGTTCGAATATTTTTTTTTTTATTTTTCAATAAATAATTTTACACACAATATTCGAAGCAATTTCAAAAAGTGGGAAGATAGACACCTGTAACTTATCTACATTTATTATTAAAAAAAAAAAAACGTTTGTAAGAAATGTGGCAGAGAAAATAGTTTTTTCGCCATTGGATTAACACTGGGCACTTGAGTTTGGAGACCCGCGGTCAAGCGCGCCTATTCCCCCTTAAGGGTATTTTGAAAGTCGTTAATGGATCAAATATGCTTTTAATATCAAGTTCACAGATGCGAAAACAATGACTAACCCATATTAAGTACGAGAAAGCATTACCCAAAAAATTATTTTGGAAATTTTCCACGAAGAACTAACATTTTTAAATCAATAAACTCATATAAGTGTATACTTTAACACATTCGCTGCCACTATAGCGATGGAAAATTTTCATCGATAGAGGCTGATGTGAAGTAGAAGAACATCCTGTTTTTTAAACCAGTTCGTTACAATGGAAATGAACTAACTCTTCTTCATTTTCGAAAAAGTAAAAATCTTAGTTCGAGGTCGTAAAATTACAAGGTTAGGTTGAATTAACGTCGCTAACTAAAGCTACACGACAGCGTCGTAAAAATACGAGGAAATGTTCTTGGCCTTTTCCGACCGGATAGCTCATCATTTGTCACTAATTATTGAATTGGAGCCAATCACCAGATTTGTTTTAGTTATTAACTTTTCGACTATGAAATCATCATTAAATTTTCATAAATCACATTTTTTGGGTTGTTTTATTTGAAAAAAATACAAAAAAAAAACCCAGACTATTTGCACTTTTTTTTATAGCTAGATAGTTGAATAACAAACTAAACTGCACTGGGAAATGCAGTATGTCTGGTGCCTGGTCGCCCTACACTTGAGAAGAAAGATTTAATTTCCTCGTAATTTGAAATAGAATGTACTCTTTCAAATCATCAAGTATTATTCCAAGCACAGCAGGATCAGTTGCAAAAGTGTAAAATCTAATATTCTACTTTCTATATCCTCAAATTGATCACCAAGTGACCTTAAATTTGCTTGCGGTGTTAACATAATTCAAATATAGGTGTTAACATCCCTACATAATTATGGCTGTTTTATATTTGTCGTCAATAGGCAAAAGATACACTTCGCAATAACACAAAAACTGCATAAGCTTTAAAATCTATGTATGAAAATTCATCAGTCACATCTGGGATTACTAGGTGTCAATTAAATATCATACAAAAGGGTAGATGAAAGAGCTAGATCATGTAGTTTGTGTAACCACTAGACCATCATGTTTATCAAGTTTTCAAACGAACTTGAACTCATAAGAACGGTTGGCGAAATGGTACTATGAATTTCATCAGAATGTGCTGTTATCGGTGAATCGGAACCACGCGACCAGACACAAAAAACAAATCTAAAAAACTTATTGTTAACTTTATTATTTAGAAATGAAGGTGTTAAGGGGGAATGGGCTCGCTGGATCGCGGGTCTCCAAACTCAAGTGCCTCAGTGTTAATCTAATGGCGAAAAAACTATTTTCTTTGCCACATTTCTCCGCCTGTATTGAATATTTTTACAAACGGTTTTAGTCAGCTACATTTATCCCATAAAAAATCCGCTTGTAAAAATATTCAATACAGCCGGAGAAATGTGGCAGAGAAAATATTTTTTTTCGCCATAGGATTAACTCTGATGTACTTTGCTTTGGAGACCCCCGGTTCAACGTGCCCATTCTTTCCAAGAGTGTGAGGGGAATCCCTCAAAACTCTTTATTTAATGAGATCGTCAGTACAAAAGGAATAAGCTCCGAAAATTTTACATCTGTAACACCAAAAGTTTAGGCTGCACTGCACGTTGCTACGTGAGTGAGTGAATCAGGACTTATTTCTTTATCGATATTGATGAAACAAAAAGATGTATTATTAATAAATATTGTCTGCTGATATCTTATGAAATCAGATCACAAAGGATTTAAAGTTTATTATTTTTTTGATGTTCTTGAAAAAATCATATATTTTCGGGACATTTAAGTAAAAATGAAATATGGAATTAAAGTTCGTACAATTTTCGATAAATTTTTTTTAAAAAATCCTTTTTTTTCGGGACATTTTTTTTTTTAAATATAAGTTCGTAGGAGATTTTTTACTGATGATATCTTAAACAACTCTGGAAAACCCATAGCACTGATATATTTTTGTATAACTAGTATAACTACTACTAATAACAACAATAATTATTAACATAATTTGGTTGTCAAAATTAGTTAATTAGTTTGGTTGGAAAAAAAGTTTTGACCGTTGCCACTTCAGTAATTATTACTAAGGATAGATGGCGACACTATTTTAGAAAATGACTTATGAAATTAATCCAATAGATGGCGCCATGAGCTACCAAACGTAAACAAAAACAGATGAAGATGACAACTCCAATATAAACAAAAAATCCTGCCAGACAGATGAAGCATCATCATCAAAAGCAGCACTCAGCATCGGTATTCGGCAGAGTTCGGAGTTCCGGTTACATACAATGGGCTAAAATTTCATTCACGTAGCATGAATATACTAATCGAACGTTAACTATTCAAACTGACACCGTTATGTACCTAGAATTGCCGTTATTTTGTGGTGTGTGTCTGCTGCAATTCGCGAATGCCGCCGGAGAGGATGCTGCTAAAATGGACAATTCTACTTCGAGATGGTACGAAGATCTGCTTGAGAACGGGATAACGGACAAGTGCTACCAGACTTGGGTTTTGTCCATTCTCGCATCGTGTGTTGTTGGCCTGAGCGGAATTGTGCCGCTGATTTTTGTTCCTATTGACTGTGGGGCCAAGCTTAATCAACAGGGTGAGTGACTGTATTGTTACCGCATTCTTTTATTAATGTCCTTTTTATCTTTTAAAAATTAATATATTAAAGTCCACCTTGAGCCGCGAGAAAAAAATATTAAAATGCTACTAAACCATCTGCACATCGTAAACTATGATAACACTACTCCATTAATTCATAATTGAATAATTTTTAAGGCACAATTGTCAGAATACTGTCAAAAATACCCCCCCCCCCCTTCCGGACGGACCAAATAACGCTGCTAAACCAACAAATTTTGCCAACATAAGAAACACATTAGATGCCAACGTAAGAAACACATTGACGAATAAACAACGTCCTTTTGGACGTCAAACAACGCGTCGATTAGCTTCGAAATGATGATGTCTAGGACGTATTTTTAATTCATACAAAATGCCATCATTTAGTCGACCAAATAAAAACCTCACATTTAGCTATAATCTACAAAAGACGTCATTTCTATGGATTTTTTTTTTATCTTTAATTTCAACGTTAACAACTATTCCCGATTTCTAAAGCTTTAAAAGACGTCCTGTCATAATTCTGAACAGTGACATTATTATGATTGTAATTTTTAATTAACTCATTCGCGCCGGTTGGCAAGAAAATTTGTCTATTGAAAATGGGCTTTGTGCTTAAGTTTATCTAAGTAAAGAAAATATAAGGCAATTTAAGTTATTATCCAGAACTATTTATGTAGGATAATATAAGTTACACGAAAAACGAATTTTAAAAATCTTCAATTTTACGTTTAAAAAAAATATAGGTTTTTCAGTTTTTACTTATTATTATTTACAATATTTTTCTGAACATTAACTGAAAGTTTCATAATGATATCTTTGGAAAAAAAAAGGTTATTAAATATTTTCTGGAATCATTCCTATAAGTTTGAATACGTATTTCGTCTGCTTCCAACATTTTTTCTCGGTTTCGCGTTTTTCAATTTTGTTAATAAATCTAAGCTTTTTTGCTAATAAGTTGAATTTTGAATTTTAACCTGTGTGTCTATGGTGCACAAATTGTCAGGAATAAGGTCTATGTATAGTGGGTTTTTTTTTTAAATGTTGAATCATATTTGTATTTTTTTGATTTTCAGAATAAATGCATTTTTTTTTTTTTTTTTTTTTTTTTTTTTTTTTTTTTTTTTTTTTTTTTTTTTTTTTTTTTTTTTTTTTTTTTTTTTTTTTTTTTTTTTTTTTTTTTTTTTTTTTTTTTTTTTTTTTTTTTTTTTTTTTTTTTTTTTTTTTTTTTTTTTTTTTTTTTTTTTTTTTTTTTTTTTTTTTTTTTTTTTTTTTTTTTTTTTTTTTTTTTTTTTTTTTTTACTTGTTTGTGTTTAATAAATCCCTAAGGCTTTTTTGCTAATTAAGTTTGAATTTTGAAATTTTTAACTTGTGTTTCTTATGGTGCACAAAATTGTGCATGGAATAAGGTCTATGTATAGTTGTTTTTTTTTTTTTTAAATGTTGAATTCAACAATTTGTATTTTTTTTGTGATTTTCAGAATAAATGCATGTTACTTTTTAACTATAGCTCACATTTTAAAATCCATGCACAGTTCTTGAACAAATAGTACTAAAAACAAACTATAAAAGTTTGGTGGAGTTATTCTCAAAATTGAAAGAGGAGTAGCGTTTTAAAAAAGTTCAAAATTTTGACTTTTTATTTAAAAATTAAATGAAAAACTACCTGTAAATATTTGTTTTTATTGCTAGAAAATGTTTATTTAGAGTGAACATTATATAAACCCACTATAATTTACAAGTTTATGTTATTATTACTAGAAATAATGTTTTGGGTACCGTATCCCCTTTTAATTTATCAGTTAAATTCTCCCACCATCTATCTGAGGTATGACCATTAGTCATTGCTAAAAGAAGAAAACTAAAGTAAATAATTAAGACATTCCCCCAAATTAAGAGATATCCCCCTTTTCATTGATAACAAGTTTTTTTTTATCTGATAAGTGTAACTCACGAGTAGTTAATTATTCTTTGCCTATACTGCTCAGAAATTTAAGGTTTGTGATATAATATATTTTATTGCGATAAATATAATGTATTAGGATGCATCAAATAGTTCATTACATAATCAATTTGAAATAATTGAAATTATTATAATCCTACAAATATTTTGAATTATTTCAGTTTCACATTGTTTTGTTCCTAAAATTTTTAGATTAATTTTCCTTTGCTGAACCTATGCAATTACAAAAGTTTTATAGTTAATTTCAAAATGTTTTCTACGACACCATATTTAAATAACAGCATATTTTTTTTATTGTTTTACAATAAAGTAATGCCTTTCTTTGGTTAAATAATAAAATGTCATTGACCTTTGTAAGAAAAAAAAAAAGCTCATAAAATTTCGCGGTACCCGTATATGTCTGCTGTGATATAAGTTATAAAGTAACTAATCACATTATAAATCCGGTTTTAATTTAGTTAGATTTTATTTTCGCAAAACAATATGTAATGTGTTATTTTAAAATGTGAAGTGTTTAATAACAAAATAATAATTATAAAATAAAAATAAAATAAAAATAATAATTTACGCTTAACACCATCCAAAAATCAAAAAAATGTACCTTTCTATTTCGCGGGCGCAAATCTCGCCAATCGGAATCTTTGGCGACAAAACACAGTATACATAGTTAAAGGATCACAGTATACACAATTAAAGTCTACCATTGGAAAGATTCCGTTTGTACATTTTTGGCGACTTATCGCTTGTGCCGCGAAATAGAAAAGTACCAATAAATAATAATAATCAAATAAAAGTTATTCTTGATTAGTAGATCAGGGTTGGTATATGAGGTTTTAAAGTTAGAATTAATTGTTATTATTCAGTTTATATGAGGGGGTGTTATACTGTTATAGCCCTGTTGGTAACTGTAAAGCTCTTGACTTTCAGATCGCCAAGTCTCCCAATTTACCGCGGATTAAAATTACAAGGACCTGTGGTGACGTTTTTCAACTAAATGAATATCTTTAAGGATTAGGAATAATTTACCAATGATTTATTTGAATTCACCAAATTATACAAGAAGGTTTTGGAAAGATCAAATGTAGTTTTCCGTTTACGTAGACGCATATTTTCAGGTACATAGAACAAATAGAAAAACTAATACATTTTAATGTTCATAACACTGTTGAATTCCTCAGCTGTTTTAGAACAAACTGTTTTTGGTCAATGAAGGTATAGGAAATATTCTTATACGTAGAAGAATACGTAAGAACGTGTTCTTAAACAAACTTATTTGTATAGTTATTTTATGATCAATTAATGATTGTTAAGGAAGCGACAAAAACAGTTCTTCGTATATCAAATAAACACTAACTTGCGAGTTATAACCTTTTGTCTGTAAACTTTAGTGCAATAGCATTTTCCTATAATTGGAAGCTAATTTCGAAAATATTAAAAGTATTTTTACCACTTCCAGATACTTTGCAAATTTGAGTTTATTAAAATTTGAGAAATCGTAATTTTGTATTCTTTAAAAAAAAAAAATCCTACTTAATCCAAATCGCTTTTTAAATAATTCAATACATAATATAATGGAACTACCTTGAAATTTTTTTTGGGTAGGCATAAAGCTAAAAAAAAAAGTATAACAAAGCTTTAGAAAATAACCACAATTGGCGGAAATTAGGTGAATTAAAAAAAATATATATTTTTCTAAGTTGAACTATCTAAAAACTAAGACTTCGTAGACGATTTGGTTCAATTGTGAAGTTGAAAAAAGTAATGTAAAGTAACGAGTACAGTGATTGGCCCCCTCATTCATTATTGAAAATAATATAAGATGTTAAAGGCGTTAAAGCCCAAAATGTTGCTGCCAACATTACAAACGTTAATGGCGGGAATTTTAAAAACCTTTGTCACACCTATTTGGGGCTTTAACATCTTATTATTTTCAATAATGAATGAGGGGGCCAATCACTGTGAGGGTGCCTATCACTGTACTCGTTACCCTATTCAATATAGATTTAATAGGTTAACAATTGATCCTCTTTTTCATTAAAAACTTGCTTTTCGGAATAAAATATTTTTGTGTGGCCACCTTGGACTTTTCTGACACATTTTAAAGAAGAGTTTCTTGGTCGATCTTATTTTTAGAGTACTGTATAACATTTAGCTCGGCAGCTTTTTTTTCGAAATATCTAATTTAAGAGCCACTCTGGGTTTATCATTTTCATTCGTTATTTATATTTCTAGAGCCTAATAACATTAAAAAAAAACCTCAATGAAACCTGCTAAATGTATTTAAATAGAAATCATTTAAATGCATTTTAAATAATAATTCATCCCATATTCAATATCTTAACAAATATCGTAATATACTATTTAATTATAAAATTGGCTAGTTAATTTCGAACGGTATTCGAGTATTCTGTTTAAGATTTTGGAATAGCGTTTGTCCATGAAGTTTTAAGATAACGGTTCACATGCGATATGGCGTTTTACACGTCGAAGAACCCTTCCGTCCACACACAAACTGTTCAGGTCAGTCAGCCATCTGAAGCAAAGTTCAATTCTTACAAGATAATATCGAACAATGATATCAACAGAACTTCTGACTTCCGCCATCTTTTGTCGAAAGGGTGAAAGTTCTTAAAAGTTATGAAACAGAATTCTTTTTTATTAAATCTCTCTATATTAAAAAAAGTATATTTATAAAAGAATATGTACCGTGTTCTGTTTTCTCTTACCATCTTTTTATCAAAGAGTTTTCATGTCTAAAGTTTGTTGATCTGCATGTATATATTTTTTTGTTTTATTTTTAAATTCTTTCAGGGCGTTGAACTAATAATCTAAAGGGTTAAGAGTTTAGTCTAAAGTTAAGTTCATTATAATTTTTGGGTGTATCGCAAATGCGTATATTTATTTTTCATTATATTATATTCATCGTTAATAAATTGCATAAGAATGAATTCTTGTGGTATACTATTTACAAATAAAATTTAAAAAATCGAACACTACCCTATCTGAACGACGGAAACACCTATAGACACATCATACATGAAGTAGTTTAACCCTTTATGCGCTGAGTTAAGATTTAATTTTAGTTATTTACCGTTGGCTATTTTAAAGCTATCTGTGTAATTAATAATAATAATATATTACAGTCAAAAAATTGTTGTAACAAAAATTGCTCTTTATGGTGAATTTATTTTCGTTTCTCCTTCTTTCTATTTATAATAACTAAATTACACTGACCAACAACGACTAACTAAATACCGACCATAACAACTTGGCGCAGGTATCTAAAGTTAAATTTTTCTGAAGAATTTACTTTACTTTTGTGTACTTTAATGTGCTAAAACCTTATAATTCTATCAAAAAGTTCCACCTTGTCCCCAATTTCCCTAAAAGAAAAATAAATAGTAAAACAGTGGCCTAAAAAAAGTGATATTATAAGTATACTGTCAGTAGATAAAGGGTTAGCCAGAAATTCATAATCTCAGTTTTGTACATTTTAAACAAGTAGGTTTGTAACAGAATCTGTCACTTAACCCGCTTCCACACAACAGTTGTGTTAAACAGGTAAAAAGGCGCCAAACGCAGCATTAATCCTATATTAAACATTTGCATGCTAAATTTGGCTATTTTCATTTATATTTCAAAGAATAAATATGTAATATTCCTCGCTTTTAAATAGAATGAAAATATTTCATATCAACATACAAAGAATCTCGTAGTGAAATATATTTGACGTCATTTCAAACTGATCGATGTCGCAAAAATAAATTTATTTAAATTTATTGTCTAAAAGAATTAAGTTTCTCGGGCGATTGTTGCAAATGGCAATGGTGATTTAATTCTAATAAAAATGGCTTCCTATGCTTTTTAAATGAGCATTAAATTTTGCATTTTTTTTTAAATAATTGAAGTATTTCGAATTGGAATTCTTTTCTGAAATTTTCAATGTATTCTAATTTCGATGCGCTGAATTTTTTGACGTATCACACTTGTCCGTAGCATTTGTAGTTTTGGCTATGAAAGTGGGTGACGGACAGACAGACGGACTGAACGATTATAAAACCTTCCACTTTTTACGTTATAAACGTAGTGTAGAAGCTAAAACCTATACCGTAATTATGCGCCAGAATGTAATCTGACTCATAATTCGTAGATTTTATTTTATGATTTCTTTAGCACCGTATATAAATAAACTTTTAAATTTCAATCGATATATTTTCAGTGATGCACCGACAACAATGTACAAGGAGGAATGAATGACTTAATTTAATAATTCTTTCACAATAACTAGCATTTGATGTTCACATTTACTTTATATTAGGACAGCTGGGACACGATCTTTTGTTGACGAAATTACCATTTGGGTTGCATTTTTACGACTCTGGGAAAATGAATTGCAAACAACTTCGGATTAGGTTCGCGTTTTCTTTGATTGAAGAGTTGCGTACGGGAAAAAGTTGCTTATTTGGCGTAATTAAATATAATACCGTCCCATTCAGTCGTGTATTGTTTCATAGAATAAGCTAAGCAAATAGTTTCCTGTAGTGCATATAACATCTTTTATTTACTATATGTTTGCCGGTATGATGGATAGTTTCAAAGTTGTAATATGTTGAGATGATATGAAATGTTTTACTTCTTTTTTAAGTGTAAGCAATATTACCTGTCTATTCTTTGAAATATAAATAAATTTTGAAACGATAAGTAATGAATCAACAATTTTGGAATCCGCGAAGGAGGGCCTGCGCCCTGCAGTCTTATACTCAACGTGAAAATGTAGCTTAACTCTAATAATTTCAAAAATAGATTTTCAATCGCGACAAGTTGGTTGGTTGGTTGGTAGACATATATATTCAGGTTTATGTGCTTGGTCAGCGACCCGCTTATAAACCTTCGTCAAGTAAGACAGACACAACAGACAACACACACACATAAGTGGATCCATCTAATTTTTTTAGAGACAGAGGCCAACTAGATCGCGACAAGTTTTTCAACCAAATTGCACAAAATATTTTCATTAGAAAAAACCTTACTTGAGGAAAACACACACTTAAAAACAGGGTTGGTGGGAGAATGTTAGGGAACTAACTCTACTTATTTTTTAAGGCTTTTAACACTCAACAATAAGTAAAAATTTCAAATTTTCATTTAAAAATAGTTTGTAATTTTGACGTTTAAAAGTTTAATGTAAAATTAAATCCTGTGCTTGGCACTTGAGTTAGGCACATGAATTTTGTGTATTTCTAAGTTACAGTTTCCGTGACAATAACCTACTTGTTTATTTCGAAAATGAAATGCAGAATTTATGACATTTATAGTTTTTGCTGTCCCAATAAATGACTTTTAAACACCGTATACTCAGGGCTGGATTTAAAGATTTGTCGCCTGTAGGCTGTAGATTTGCCGCCCCTGTCACAATATTCTCCCCCTTCGGGAAAAGATAGCTGGTTAGCTGCAAAATAGGGTGGTATAATGTGCTATTTAAAATTATCACAACGAATATAAAAGAGGGAAAATAGGTTTATTTGAAATACAATATAATTAGATCATTTATAATATCCTCACTTACCCTGGTCTCATATTAAGGTGTAACCGTGTAACTGATGTTAACCAAACAACGACTACAAGCTCAGCTAGCGGGTGCTATATATACGGGTTACGCATTAATGTAAATTATTTGTTTTTATTCTTAAAAATATTAGTATCTTAATAATATTTTTTTTGCCGAATGTCGCTTTAATTGGTCGTAAAATTCGCCGCCCCCAAAAATTAGCCGCTCTAGGCTACAGCCTACTTAGCCTATTTAGAAATCCAGCCCTGCGTATAATTGCACATAGATTTTACATTTGTCGCTTTCGACAACAATCGGAGAAATGGAGTAACAATTTGTACTCTTTAATTAATCGAAAAAAGAATACAAGAACTCCCTCTAAAAAAAATATCAAATCCTTGTTCGAAAGGAATTCTTTTTACTATCCCACATGCCGAAATAATAGCCGTTACAGGCAGTAGGATGCACAATTTAGCTAGCGGACGCTGCTAATGCTTCTTTTCATTTTCCTCAAGCAGCGTTTGATGATGTGTTACACGAATGAACACTAGGCTTTAAATGCCCGTAACATCAATTACGTTAATGGTTCTTGTTTGGAAGATAAATAACTACTTTGGATTAGTTATCTTGTTCGGAGAAACAATGGAAGATCCTTACACATACTTAGTTTAGACTTCACACATTAAAATAGGTTTTTAGTGCTAGTTAATGAAATTGTATTTTAAAACAAAGACGTTTGATTAAACTTTAGTTCTAAGCATAGATATCATAGTTAAAGTATTAGGTTGGCAGATCACGTGACCTCCAATGCTAACGACGGGACGCTCATGGAGACCAGAATAAGAGGGCAATGGGGCCAGTGTTGCCACCATTATTAGGAGAAAAACACTACGAAAAAATACCATTTAATTCTAAAATTACAAAAACATACCATAAAAATACTAGCAAAGCGTATCACGTTTTTTTAAGTCACTAAAAAGATTCCAAAATGCGCCTAAAATTTTTATGGTATGTTTTTGTAATTTTAGAATTAAATGGTATTTTTTTGTAGTGTTTTCTCCTAAAACTGGTGGCAACACTGGCCCCATTGCCCTCTTATTCTGGTTTCTATGCGCGTCCCGTCGTTAGCATTGGTGGTCACGTGATCTGCCAATCTAATACTTTAACTATGATATCTATGGTTCCAAGTCGTAAATGAAATAATACTGTTTCTAAATGCATTGAATAACTCATAAAAAATATACAAATTCGCGTCATTGATTTTATGTCCTGATAATACGTCCAAAAGAAAAACATTCCGGGCTTTTTAAGCAAAGACATTTGATTAAACTTTATTTCCAAATCATAAATGAAATAATGCAGTTTTCAAATGTATTAACTAACTCATAAAAAATTATATCCGAATTAATTTTATGCGAAAACAATATATTCAATATAAATAAATTTTACCGTTACAGTTTACCGTTTACAGTTGGAGACATGTTGCACAACTAAGTAAGTCGTATTAACTTTTAAGCATGTAACTACAAATTTTTATTGATTATGATGAAAATTAATTTAAAAGACGCCTATAACAAAGACCCATAACAAAAGACTAAAGTCTTCTCCAGGAATTAACTATAGTAAGTTAACTTAATTAGTTAGATTTTGTTAAGTGTTTCAAATCATCATAGAATTACATTTTGAAACTTGAACATCATTGATAAAAAAAAAAAAAACACAATCAGATGTAGTTATCCACTCTCGAGAATAAATTCTTTAAAAAAAATCTGGTTCGCGTAAGCCTATTATTAAATGATGGTTATGAAATCATTTTTCTATATAAAAATTACAATATATTTTAAGAAAACAAGAGGGAATTTTTCACGAATACAAGATTTTTTCCATACCTCGTAAGAAACTAGTTTACCTTTTTCTACAATATAATTTTTAGTATTTAAATCTTGTTTGAATTGTGTCTTTCATATTCCATACATAAGGGATTTATAATTTTAACTGATTTCTTCAACAATAGAAATGTGCAAGATAATAAATTGGGTTGAATTGTAAGATAAAGTTTTATTTCTTTCCCTCAATTTTTTTTTTATCTTTTAAGTCCTAAATCTTCATGTCTTAGCGTATTCAAAACCGCACCCATCAGAAAAATAAAAACTAAACAGGCTTTTTTCCCATAGCATTCTTAGATTCGCTCTTGATATAACGCTGCTGACTACCTTTATGTAGCCTCTTTTTGAAAATCTAACGCTGCCAATTTATACTCTGTTTTGTAAAACGTCGATCAAGTTGTTAAATTTAAAGAGATTTGAGAGTCTAGCTCTCAAATTAACTTTAATATTATATATATATATATAAGCCATATATATATATAGCCACCACTTTGCGGTGGCGCCCTTTAAAGGCTCATTTCCTATACAAGGCCAGGTGGAAAACTAGCCAGGGTCTCCCCTAATTAAACTATTTCGTACGAAGCTTAAATTTATTCAAAGTATAAAAATGTTATAATTAATTTTTAGTTCCCAAAAACTTTGCCCTTTGTGTTTTGGAGAATTAGACTTTAAGTTCGTCATACTTCTGTTCAAAGAAATTAAATGAAAAATAATGTCAAAGTTATTTTCTCGGTAACCTTAATAATTGGAGCATTTTTAAAAAAAAAATATTCTACCTTGATACTGTAATCTTTCTAATTAGTTCACACGGTTTTCTTCAGAATCGATTTTTCAATATTTGAAGATAAAAGCTTTTCACATGCATGTTTTCTTTGTTTATCCAAGATAAAGTATCTCAAACAAGTGAAGATCTTTGTATTAAAGAATCCTTTGACGAAAGTAAAAGAATTTTGTAATGATCTTTATCGGTGTTGTTTGGGAATCAATATTGAATTAACCCCCTTTCTTAAAAATTGAAAATCTATTGTTATAAATCTGTGATCAGTAATAACGAAGTATATGTTTAGTAAAAGAATGTATGTTTCGTTTAAAAGAAAATTTATGATTGCACACATAATTTGCTTTTAATAATAATTATAAAGACTTTTTTACTTTTTTTTTTAAATTCATGACTCTGAGAGTTACCATTGCGAATATTGTTTTTATTTTGGTAAAAATAAAAAATTGGCATAACTTCACTTTTGGTCTTTTGTAATCATTAATGAAAAATTTGCCTTTGCATTTTCAGCCTACTTTCCTTTTTTAATTAACTCGAAAGAATTAAAAGAAAATGGAAAGTAGGAATTGACATCGTGACGAATATCCTTCCGTCTGTCTGTCCGTACCCCCCTCTCCCACTTCCACAAATTCCGTTCTAACCGTCCGATTTTTAAATATATATTTTTTTTTTAGGTATGACATCAGAGACCAATCTTTTATACCCTTTATAAGACGGTCTGTTATAAAATTTTATTAACCATAAATGAGATCCAATTTTGGATTTTTATGCTTTTCGGTTAAGTCGGAATATAATCTTCTATAGCTTCTAGGTCAGAAGGTCAGAATTAATTTTTAAAAAAAATATCTTTCGCTTACTTTCTTTCGATATTTAATGTTACCTTCATTAAGTTACTAGCCATTTCTTTAAAAAATACTTCGCAATTATGAAATGTTACATCTTTTGAAATTTGCCATCTTATTACCTGAGTAAAGAGACTAACTCAAAGAGTAACTACGTTCAATAGTTTATGGCCCCAATAATACAGTTCTATAAAAAATAAAATACAATAAGTATCATCCAGTTAATCAAATTTGTAATTCTTGCAATTTTGGTGATGCAAGCATAATTTCTGTTTAGTATTAAACAAATACGAAAAAAATAAATAATAACTGATATGGGTTTTTCTTGTTAAATCTAGTGGCATTTAAAGGTTTTGTTTTAATTTTCATGTAAATTCGTAGAATGTTTACAAATAAAATATTTTATTACTATACATTTACTCATAAATTTGAAAGTACATTTTTTCTCTGTTTGAGAATTCGAACAGTTTGATATTTAACAAGAAGTTCTAAAAGATTAAGTCACTTATTCGCTATTTCCATTCATTATGTTTCATAAATTCACTTAATATTTATCATTTGCCAAATTTATTTGCAGTTCGAAGATTAATTATGTAAAATTGCTTGGGTCGAATCCTAGCACTCGATGCGTTGGCAAATGTCGTGTACTAAATCAAGTTTCTCATGATATTGTTGATGTGGCAACAGTGATATTAAATGACTAAAATTTAAATTTCTCTGATGTCACACCTTTTTCTATCAAAGAAAGAATTTTAAGGTCCGAAGGGATAGTAGAACCAATTTTGGAATGGAGGCACGAACAAACTGTCGGACGTCTCAATAATGTAAATACCTACTTTCTATTTTTTCTTAACTAATGAACTAATTTTTAAGTTTTTAACGAAAATTGCTTAGGCTTCAGCTTACTTTGCAAATAGTTTAAAAATACGGCCCTGGTTTCATCGGTTTCGAAAGCTATTTCAAAACAAACTTTCTAAAACATCTTTGCAAAGGAGTCAACTTTACACTTTTAATTTTTAATGATCACAGTTTTCAGACACCTGGGAACGACTTAACGGCTACCAGCAGTTATCAATCAGTTAACTTTGACCCGAGACCTTGCTACAAATTCTCAAATCGAAATCAAATCTCAATCTTGGATTTCTATCAACGAATGGTTGTTCCAACAGCAAAAAAGAATCGTTTACTTAAGGATTGATAAGATTAAAATGCACTACGCCAAAATTTTTGGCTACTTGTATGCGATTTTCCAAGATTGATCAATCGCCAGGGCCATTAAAATAATCAATTCTGGAAATAGTTCGATGACTTTTCAGTTATACAGAACCCAAAGCTGATATTTGAATAGAATGTTTCCGCAGAGCCGTTCTTGTAGTGGATGCGGGGGTTCGTGCTATAAGGCAGTGTCTTTTAGTTGAGAATCTCAACTATTTGTGACAAGCCTAATTTCGAGTTTAAAAAAAAAAAAGTTTCCATTAATTAGTTCAAATCTTTTCTTCGAGCATAGAACTTTTTTTAATGTCTTATCTCTTTTCTTGAGTTGGGTTGAATTGACGTCGAACTAGAGCTGCACGAGGACTATTGGTGACCGGCGTCATAATTTAGAACCGCAGTCTAAGACACCTTAGTAGGCCCATCTTTAGACACCTGAGTACCAAACGCACCGAAACGCAACTTTTTTTGTGTGACATCGTACGCGGCTTCGGAATTTCTTAGCATATTTAACGTACACTCCCTCTACACGGGGGACTTTCGTCGGACTTGTAAACTGCACAGTCCAAGAAAATTTTTGCAGTTATTTTGTCAATGCTCGGACCCGAACCTGGGACCTTTCGCAAGCAAGGCAAGCGCTTTACCGACTGTCTTTTCCTGAATACAAGTACTTTCAAAATAAAAAAAAGACATTCAAATATTATTTTCTGATCAGAAATTTGTCATTTTTTATGCGCGTGTTTCAAAAAAAACTGCTACTCATTTAATTTGATAATTTTAAAATCCGTAGTGAAATTGCAAAACAAATGGTGGGAGCAGCTAATATAATAGACGGTCTCGATTTGGCAATTTTCTTTACGTTGCCAAACAACGAAAATGTCCGGATGTGGTAAACATTCCATTTCATATTACATGCAACTCGTTAGGTGTGGAAACCCTACATTAAAATTTCAAGCTGGCCAAAAGTCGCCAATGACCGGCCATTATATCATAGCTGTTCCAAATTTTGTTTTGAATGGACAGTTATTGTCTCTTACAAAGAAAGGCCCTGTCCGAAAGCGAATCTGACCCATTCCTAAAGGAAGCCCTGGATAGAGAGTGTATTGTGTTGGTGTTTCAACATTTCCTGAATTATAATCGAACTTTAAACTCTGACGTGTCTGACCTTCAACATAATTTAAATTACTCAGTCAATGAGAGAGAGAGAAAAAAAAAGGAGGAATTCCTATGGAGACTACTCGCTTAATAAAATAATGAATTTACTGTTTCAAAGTCTAAAAACAATTCCAATAAGCTGTTTTATGGTACATTGTTAGCATACCTTTCTAGAACAAGATACAACTTCTGTTTATGGTACATTGTTAGCATACCTTTCTAGAACAAGATACAACTTCTGTTTATGTCTGCTGATTATAATTGTTAGTTCAAAGTTTAGAATCGAGTTTTATTTGGGGAAATATTTAATTACCGGTACTTTTCCATTACACGGGGGCAAACGATAAAGTCCCCAAAATTGTACGAATACAAAAATTGTCAACCAACAACAGGCCAGCGGCCCAGAAATATTGGTCCAAAATATTTCTAATTCTTTACATACTGTGTTTTATCGACAAAGACTTCATTTGGAGAGATTTGCGCTCGTGAAACGGAAAATAACAAATTACCCTATTGGTTTCAGTCGTATCTTATTATCTCCATACTGCAATGCAAATGCACTCTGTCCAAGGATCCCAAAAGAATTATTTTTCTGTATTATAATACGGAAACACATTTATTTGTAACAAAAGAAACCTTAATTTAGACTAGAGAAAAAATAAATAGAGAATAATTCTTTCACCCAAGTCACAATTGAAGAGCTTAGTGGAAGAACGTGCTAAGTGACAATAAGACGAAAACGAGAAAGTGAGCTTTAAGTTTTTAGTTTGCAATTAGATCCGTTGAAAACTGTACTTTCAAACGATAAAAAAAACATTTTTAAATTAAAGTGCACGAAAAAGGAGAAACTTGTTATCTTTAAAGGAGGGAACAACATGTTCATTGATACAAAAATATAAATTTTTTCAAAGATGTCACATAGCACGTTCTTCCACAAAGCTCTTCAATTTCACACTTGTCTAAAAATAGACCTCCTTTGCCACCATTCATTGTTGTCGTGCATTAATAGTAAAAGTCGTTAGATGTTCCTGCAGCGTGGGAGGATTAGCTTAAATGCAAACATATCCAAGTTAGTTTAGCAGCTTATCTCCTAGTTGCATGCGAATTTAAGTCTTACCCACTGAAGTTACCCTCTAAAAGTCATACAACTTCGGGATTAAAAGTCTAATTTTAAACGTAGAGTATATGGTTAGAAAACGTGGAATTAGACAGAATAGAAGTGCATTCACAAGTTCTCTCCTCCCACCCCACCTATTTAAAGTACAGTCCCTGGACAAATTATTAGACGCACTGCCAGATTTCATGTAAAATATTAATTACCGGGTGATATTGTACCGTTTTATTATTTTAAATTGATTTGTTTTTTTATTTTTATATTATCCAATCAATTACCGATTTATTTGACATAAATAAAACAGCATTAATTTAGAAACGCATAAGTTTATTAAGTTTTAAAGAAAAGTGAAATTAATGTTAGTAAAAGTCAATATTTAGTTGAGCCACCTTTAGCCGCTATCAAAGCTTTAATTCTGCGCGGCATGCTATCAATGCAAGACTGTACTGTCTCCTGCATTTGAGGATGATGATTCCACACATAAATAATCTTATAATAAATAATTAATATAAATTAATCTTAATACTAATTAATCATAATTATCTTAAAATAAATACAAATATGTAGTCTACAACAATTCTTTTAAATAAAAATCAATAATATTGTAGTTTAAATATACCATTATTGCATAAAAACTCTTAAGAAACATAAAATTACTTTAAAAAAATACAGTGCGTCTCATAATTTGTCCAGGGACTGTAGTTAGCAAAGAGAAAATTGAATTAGTTATTAATGACCTTGATTTGTGGATTTTGTTAAAATTCCAGATTTTTTGTAATGAATATTTTTACATTGTTCCTGTGTAGTTAAGATCTGTGTTTCTATTTTTGGAATGTTAAAAATAAAATTCTATCGTTCTCATTCATTACTCATTAAATGTTTGCAGTTCTCAATATTCGTATTTTTGCATTCCCTTATTTGATATGCAGGCAACATAATTTTCTTCGAAATAAGATTTATTCATAGATATTTAAAAAAAAAAATAGTTTTTTCGTTTGGTGGAATCTAGTAATAAATAAGTTGCATTTAATAATAATAAGTTTAAATAATAATATAAGTTTAATAGAATTGCGTTAATGGATACTTCTATTTTTCAACTATTTATTCTGGATTATTCTTCTTGTCCTGGTGGTCCGTTCATTTTATTTATGCATTGATTTTACATTTCGTAAATTGGTACAGCGTACAGCGATCAGGAGTGTATTGAAATCTTTCTAAATATACCAAATTTTAAAGAACTGATTAAGGAAGTTACATAATATACAGCTCCGTAAAATCTTATACAAATAGGTATAGGTCTTATACAAATAGGTATTATAGGTTGCCGACGCTTATGAATTTTATGTTTAAACAGATGATATTTCAACGAATAGGATTGCCTGTAAGATTACGTATACCATTTATATAGCCAATATAATTTTATGGTACATACAACGTGGAAAATCATAGACATTTCTTTATCAAAAACAGTATTTCGTGATGATTTTGAAACTAATCATTAATAACTTAAGTAAATACGATTTCATGGAAAACTCTCCAATTTCAAAAACACAATTTAGATAAATTTTCGGTTTTATTTAAATGTAATGTTTAATAATTTTTGTGAACGAGTTAATTAAATCATACCAAGTATTTTCATCATCACTTATTAGGGACTAGTATAATTATGTGATTAACCAACGTTATGGTGCAGTCTACTTTTTAAAAAGAAATCTGAATGTTAACTAAATATGATTTGATAAGTCATTTTTCCATTTTGAAAAATAATGCGTGGGATTTCAATTCTCTTGAGAAACTTTCTTTTTCTTCAACTGCACAGAGAAACTAAAAAAATATGATATTTGCTAGTCTTAGTAGAAAAGAGATTTATTGTGATTTTTTTTTCTCCAGAAGAAACCCCTCCCACTGTCTGGAGGCCACATGGTTTAAACATAAAGTCGAAGGCATGTTTCAAACGTTCAAAAATTTCTTTTAAAGATTTCTTCCGTAATTCGATTATTTTTTAATGGCGTTTACTCATTCATGCGAAATGTATGATTCTTTTTAATCAGTTATTACATTACAATTCCAATTGTCAATTGTACAAATTAAAAAAAATGAAATACCTACGTTTGAACGTTAAGGGGGGGGGGGGGGGGATACGAACAATTTTGTATTATGCCTCTATACCTAAGTAATTTCAGTTCAAAATTTCACCACCCTAGGATAATGTCTTCTGTTCTGACAAATGGGACGTGAAATTACTAAACCTTAGTAAAACCGCCAATTTTTATTTTATTTTTTTCAAATAGCACAGCACTTTGCGGTAGTGTGCAAAGGTTTGCACCTTTGTATGGTTAATTACTGTACACAATTTGACACCTCACCGGCAATGTTGGCATTTTGGCCATCATTTTGCCATATTCTATCGGAGAGCATCTGAGCTAACATATTTGTAGGCACCATAAGCATAATGAAAGAACAGTATATTTGTCGATTTTGAGGTAATTGCATAGGCTACAGAACAGAACATATTGTCCGCAGGATGTCAAATTTCGCCAAGTTCTTAACCAGACATAGGTGCAGTTTTTGCACACTACCGGCAAGTGCTGTGGCATATGAAAAAAATAATAATAAAATAAAATTAAATATTTTGGCGATTTTACTAAATTTTTGAAATTTCCCTTGCCAGAACAGAAGACATTATCGTAGGGAGGTGAAATTTTGAGCATAAGTTACTTACACTTATGTATAGAGGAAACTTTTCCACTCGACCCCAAAAGCATCATAAAAAAAATGTGTTTTTTTTTTATCCTTCCGGTTATGTGCTAAAGCACCTTTCACACACTTCTAAAGGGTGGTCCTGGATGCCATGTTAGCCCTTTTTTTCCAGGTATGGGAATCAACATAACATCAAAATGAAACAAATTTGAAAAAAAATGTTATCTAGTTATTTAATTATATACTTTTGAAGTTTTAAAATGCCAAAAATATGCAGCAGATGGAGACACTATTTTAAAACTTTATCAATTAATAATTAAATAACCGAATGTTCTTTTCTTTTCAATCTTGTTTTAAATTGATGTTATGATGATTCCCATACCTGGTGAAAATGGGATAACATGGCAAAGCAATTCTTTTGTAAAAGTTGTGATTTCAAAACTGATGCATTAGCTCTATGGGACTGACAGTCCCTCTTAAAGCTACACTAAAGTTACCGACTCTAGTGCGGTTCCCGATACTGTCCCTTTGATGGTAAAAATAAGATACCATATGGGTATACAGATCATATGCTAAATGCTAATTTTATTAAAATATACAGAGGAAAATCAGGAATGTATAACTACCGACATTAAAACGTGCCGCCCGGAGCAATTTACTACCAACTAAAACTTTACTGGATTCTAGTTTTATGTGATTTTTTTGGTGATCATCTTTTGTATGTGAGGATGGTCTTTTTAGACCTTGACCCACTTGCTACTTCAAGGTTGCGTCCGCTTGGCAGTAGAGGAATTGTTTAATATGGGCTTGGGCTATTGGTGTACTTCTCTTTATAAAAAAAATTAATAACGAATTTTCTTTGTATCCTAAACGTGTTTTGAAAAGGCGCAAATTTGTCGCATTTTGTTAATTTTATAATTATTTGATTCACTTTCGGTGTTAGTAGATTTCGCGATTTCGGTTATAAAAAAAAACTTTGAAATTTTTTAATTGTACAATATGTTTGAAAATTTATTTCACTTGCGTTATTGCGCTGGTGAAACAATTTACTCATTTCATTTTAAAACTCCTAAAACATGTTATATACATATATCTATGTATTCAAAAAGTAATTATTTTTTGTTTTTCTATATCTTCACCTTTTAACTATTTTGGTCTCATCGCTAGATTTACATTGAGAGGAAATAGGTTGGATTAATAGGTTGCCCCATTTTTCGTAATATAGTTGCATGAATAGTTATTTAATCAGATGCTCTTTTTCTACTGTATCGCACTAGTGCGTAAAAATAACTTTTCACAATTTCGTTAAAAGCATCACTTTTGCCGCGATTATTTATTTGAAAAGGATACTTTTTTCCCACGATATTATAAAAAAAACCCGTTCTCATTGTTGTTATCATATTTCAGAAAACAATAAAGAACAAAAAGCGAAATTTAATTTGCTAATCAAATAGAGAAATCAATTAAAGCTGAAATAAAAAGAATAAAATATTCAAATTAATAAAAAAAGGCAAAGAATAATCCGTTTTCGAACTCCTAAAACAGGTTATACATATCTATGCATAAAAAAGTAGTTATTCCTTTGTCTTCACCTTTTAACTACTTTAGTCTCATCGTTAGATTTACATTGAGATGAAATAGGTTGGATTAATTCAAAGATTTTCGTTTTCGGATTTGGAAACAAGTTTTTATTTTTTTATTGTCAACAACTTTTTTTTCTTCTCCTCGGTAATGTTCGATATCCGTACCCGGGAAATAAATACCTATTCTTCCCTTTCATTATATTAGATTAATTGGTTTATCAGGGCCAGTGGTTCCCAACCTTTTCTGGACCATCGCCTCGTATTTTAGGTTGATTAACATCCATCGCCCCCTTTTAATTTTCATGTTATGTCTAATCATAATTTCAGTTAAAGTGAAACTATAAAACAGTTTTGTAACACTTACTACCGGTTATAAAAACAACCAAAGAAGACCAAAACAACCATAACACATATTTTTAACATTTTTAAAGAACAAAAGTGAAATAATTAACTAAGAGATTTTTACTGGTTTCTAGAAAATTTAAGAGAGTTTAAAGTAAAAATTGTCTGATTTGATTATGGTTGGAGAAAGGTGTTACTGTACAAAGGTACAACATTATTTCAAATTTCCCCCTTTGAATACTCATATACTCATCGCCCCCTGATCGCCCCTCAAGTATTTTTTGCCCCCTTGATAACACAAATCGCCCCCAGGTTGGGAACCGCTGATCAGGGCCGTCGCGTGTCGCTCTTCAAAGTTTAACGCGGGTTCAGAAACATCGAAGACAAATGATATCCAAAGGGCAAAGATACATTAAAGGTATATTAACAATCAAGTGTTAATTTATAAATTTCTATTTTGAATTTTGATCTTTTTTTCCGGTAACGCGACGGCCCTGTGTGTTATGGTAACATTACCATCTAAACGAGGCATGTTAATTTTTTTTATGGTTGAAAGAATTTGTGAATAATCGTGTTTTAACTCTTACTTATAACAAATTTATTAGGGATCCAATTTAGTTAAATTACTAATTATTAAACCTACCGGGATGTTTCTTACAAGACAGCTCTTCTAACACCCCCAAGTTAAAAGTTTATCAACTGGTAATTCCCATGATCCTTGCTATTAAACGAAACAGTAAACCACTTTCTGATGCGTGTCAGTATGTTGTACAACCATCAATTTCTTTCTGGGTCAATTTTCTTTTCAGAACCCCAGTAAGTGAATGCATTATCAATATCAATAAAATGAGTAAGTTGGGCTTTAAAATGATTTATAAAAGTATAATATTTTTAATAATTGTATAAATTTTTTTTAAACACTTGCTTCATTGACATTATAGATAAGCCTGAAGCTATAAAGCTGTTATTAATTTTTGCAGGAGGAAGTAAGCTATTGAGATTACTTCTGAGTTTCGCTGTTGGTGGCCTACTAGGAGATGTATTTTTACACCTACTCCCAGAGGCTTGGAATCACATTGAAACTAGTAAGATTATTTTTGATTCAGTTTCTCACTGTTTAGTAAATGTTAGAAATAAATGTTACTGTAAGTTTGCATATAAGTCCTCCGTTGTCGCCGATTATGCATCATAAAAAGACAGGGCAGCTTTTTTTATTAGTTCAATGAAGAGAACTTCAGTTATTTAGATTCTGGAAATGAAATGAATGGACAATTCGAACGGGACGGAGCTTGGTTTGTTCGCGGGATAGAAGACAATGCCTGACGTAGCTGTGACGTCACCATAGGTGTGGTCGTTCTAGTTGCCCATTGCAATAAAAAGCTTTAATTTTGGTTCTTTGGTTGTCTAGTCGAAGTTGTACTATAAGTCTCTGGGGCTATTTATGACGGCGTTATTTGGAAGGTTTTGACACAATATGAATTTTTTTTTAATCTGAAAAAAGTTGCATATTCCCACTTTCAAATAAAACTGAAATAAGTTGGAAATTTTAAAACTGATTTTAGTTATATATATTTTCCTCATACTGTATTTTATTTTTTATAATTTACGGATACATTGTTTTTAATTTCTTTTGTAAACATTTTGTACTTAAATAAAATAACCTACCTTTTCCAGTTGGTCCAAAGGTGCATTCTGGCCATTTAACTCTTGGACTATGGGTGCTGTTGGGCATGTTTTCTTTTGTCATTGTGGAAATTATGTTCACAGCCTCACAGGAAAAGAGAGTAAGTTTAGTAGTATATTCTTAAGATTTCCCAATCTATTCCTTATTTTGGTGCTAATGGAGCAAAGATATCATGTATTGGTTCATTGTAAACTTGGCAATCAAATTCAACAGAAATACCTTAAAAACTTTCACATATTTTTTGCATGAATAAACATAACTATCCCAGTTTGATTACAATTTAAAATGACAGCTTAAAAATATAATAGCATGGGAAAATTAAAAACCTTTTAGTCATACACAACACCTATAATTTCCACATGTAAAAAAATAAAAATTAAAATATTGGATCATATTAAATTTATTATTATTTTATAAATCTGAGAGATAATTTAATCTTAAGAGACTAATTAATATAGATTTGATACTGGTTCATTAATTAGTTATAGGTATTACTTCAGAAATCGAGAAAAATCTTCAAAACAAATATTTTATCGATGCATAAACTAAAATTCCACTTAAATATATAAATAACTTAAGCTTTGATGTCTCATATATTTTTGAGAAAATAGTTTATAAACTAAACTTTTTATGGTTGCTATTTTATTTCAGGAAGTTCCTTCAATCAGTGTAAATGGAAGTGAGGCAGCTCTTTATGATGAAAACGTGAATGATACCCGATTGAACTGCAATGGGAACTCTGCCTACCACGAAGCAGATGCCAAACTACTTTTAAAAAATGGCAACAGCACACATTCTGATTCAAAATGTGACAAAGAACAAGTAAAAGTCATCCAAACTATTCATGTGAGTTTTTTTTTTATCGGATTGAATATTTACATTTTTTATATGTATCAAATGAGATGGGGTGGTGATGGTTAGAAAATGCTACTCAAAAGCATCCCTAATACTATTTTTTTTAAATGTGGTACTTTTTACTAATGTTTTGAAAGAAACTGATTTTACGTATATATAATACTGAAAAGCCATGTGTTTTTCCACCACAATTGATAAAAACAAAAATTGCCCCACGAAAATGATGCTAAAGTTTATCTAGATGAACAAAATACAGGGTGGCGCAAATAAAAGTGGCCCCAACGTAGAGATAGGAATGCTTTGAGATGCTTGGCAAGAAAAACTATTGAAGCCGCCTGAAAGCCTTCAAGTTGAAATAAAAGATTATTCAAGCGTGCAATGGCTTCACTTAGCAAACCTGTTTTTGCATTGGTTGGATTGGATTAGCATCACATTAGAGCTACTCATGGACTATTGGCGAGTTCATATCTTAGTGCGTATTATATAAAGATGGCCGCTTATGCAAATTCTGTGTCTTGCAATCAATTTAGAATGTCTCGTATTAAAAAAAACAAATATATCCGATTTTCTAGGATAAATAACGGCCAAAATAATCACTAGTGAGAACTTCTTTTGCACAGATGTGCAAACCTTCAGTTTATATTGCATTCCAACTAGCTTGTCAAATCACAGCATAGTTAAAGGCAAATAATTCACCGAGCATTTGTTTGGGCTTAATATTGAAGTGATCAATAGCTTCACTTGGCAAACCAATTTTTGCATTGGTTTTTAACTTAGCAACAATTCTATATTATTCTTATCTCCATGACGGGGTCACTTTCATTTGCGCCACCCTGTATTAGACAAACAAAGACCACAGTCATGATAAATTTGTGTAAGAGATATTAAGTTACACAAAAAACAAATTAAAAAAACTTATGTAAATAACATTTCAATGTAAAAGTATAGTTAAATAACAAATAAAGTTTTTATTTGGAAATGAAGGGATTAATGGTGTTCATAAAATTGTTGTTAATGGGTAAAACAATGATAAAACTATATCTACAAATTATTTTATAGATAACTGGCTATCTAAATCTGATGGCAAACAGCATAGACAACTTTACTCACGGTCTTGCAGTAGCAGGAAGTTTTTTAGTTGGAGTAAAGGTAAATAAAATGTTATTTCAAACATATAATTTATTATTCAAAATAATCCATATATAAGTATTTTTTAACCTCATTGTAAGCTGATTTGAATTAATTTCAGATGGGAATGTTGACAACATTCGCAATACTTATTCACGAAATACCTCACGAAATCGGAGACTTTGCGATTCTTTTGAAGTCTGGCTTCAATCCCTGGAATGCTGCAAAAGCACAGGTAATTACTCTCTAGAACTATACAGTAGAGTTTGTCAACACTATCCCGGTGGGCTTGTTTTGCGTCGTGAGTGGCAACAGTTTCAACGGTATTGTTTTCATTCGTGGTCCTTCTGGAATTACAGTTGTTTTGGAGAATACAATATTTTCTTACTTTACTGAAACTAAATTTGTGTACAAACTTTTTTTTCAGTAGAACTGAACTGAAGTTTTCCAAGAACGTTGTCGTTTTGGTAATGCTTTGCATACTTGAAATTTAATAAAATTAAAACGATAAAGTTTTGTAAATACCAAGAATAGAAACAAGTTGCAAAGAACTGTAAAACAGAACATTACACAGGGTTCATACTCTATCTATGATAGTGAAATTCAGGAGTTTCTAAGGAGTTTTTCAGGAGTGCAGTAATGTAAATTTAGGATAAGGAATAAAATTGAATATGTTTGTTTATTATCATATTAGTCTAGTGACTTCAAATGATAAAACATAAGAAAAAAATCTTCCGAAGACTTGCACGGTGCATTCTGGGACATTAACTAGTATCACAATGTCCAAACTCTATTTTTCTACTGTGCATGTGCAGTAGACTTATTCCGAATAAAGTACGGGAGAAAAACGGCAGAGAAAGTCGAAAAAACAATTTGTGTCGTATATTTTTTTCAGGAGAGGGAAAAAATATCAGGAAATGAGACACAAATTTCAGGAGTTATTAGGAAAAAAATATGAAATTCGGGAGTTTTTCATGAATTTCAGGAGGCGTTCGAATACTGAGAGTGAAATCGAAACAACCAATGAAATCAAGGAATAGCAAGAATCACAACTGCAGAGTTACATATCATCTGAAACAACCCAATTCTAAAACTCTACAAATTTCTACTTGACTAATTTATAAATCAAGATAGTCTAAGGCTATGTCCTGACTACGCCACAAAGACAACAAATGCCACAAAACTTGGCGACTTGGCAGAGTCAACCACCATGCTATTGCATTGCTTGGTGCGCTTGGCGGTCGCCAAATTTTGTTGCCTTTGTGGCGTTTGATGTCGTAGTGAGGACATAGCCTTAGTACAAATGGAAAAGTAGCACCAAAAAATGAGTAAATTAATAGTGAAGAATTAAAAGTAAAGTAGTAAAGTCACTGGCTTAAAGCTCAATTAAATGAAAAAATTTCTTTTATTTTTTGCTAAAATATTGTTAGTTAGTTTTTTTTCTAAAAATAAATAATTTTATTTTTAGCTATCAACTGCAACTATAGGGATATTGGGTGCAGTAGTTGCTTTATCGTCTGAATCTTCAGACAAATTAGGTAAAAGTATAAAAATTTTGTCAAATTGAATTTAAATAAAAAAGTAAAGGGCATTTTTACACAAAATATTTTTTAAAGGCATCAATGTCAGTTTGTCAAAGCCTTTCTTGTTGCATAAAGTTTGATCAACATGCTTCTTAAAAATTATGCTAAATAGAAGTATTCCTATATTTAAGCTTTTAGTATTTCCAAAAATGTAATATTTTCCCTTTGAATTATATAACTTCACAAAAATGCTTGAAAATATAGTAATTAAAAACTAATGATAGAAAGTTTCATGTATGCCATTATTTAGACATAATTTTGATGATTCTACTACAAATTTCTAAAACTTTTATCTACTTTGGCTATTTTTTTCCTCTCTAAAGGTTCATGTACAGCATGGATTTTACCCTTCACTTCAGGGGGATTTTTAAACATAGCTCTTGTAAATGTGCTTCCAGAGCTTTTAAAAGAAAAAGATCCATGGTATGTAAGCATTGATTATACTTGTTGAAAATTTTAGGTAACAGTTACTTCCTAGTCTGTATTCAATATATGTAATGCTGAGAAAATTAAAATATTAAATTTCTCATTTAATTCTTAAGTAATTTAAATGAGTACATCATTAACATAACATAAAATAATCATAATTTGTTAACATATTTAACAACCAGATATTATACATATAAATTTAAATGGTTTGGTTGAGTAATATTGTAACTAAAGCTGCTATATCAAGTTTATAACAGGATTTAAGTCTAGTGTGGCCTTACATTATAAAGTAGTTAAATCTGTACATAATTTCAGTAATTAAACAAACAAGATAAATATTTTATTTTAAGTGAAAATGTTTAAATAATTTTTTTCCACTCTTGCAACAGGGAATCAATGAAGCAAATGCTGTGTCTTTGTGGTGGAATTGCAGTCATGGGATTAGTAACTGTGTTCACACACTAAAAATTCTATTCAAGCCATATTTGATTTTATTTCAAATTTTTAAAACTTCAGTTGTGCAAAATTTAAGTATATATTTTTATACATAAAAATATAGCCAATATCTTTAAAAAATTTTAACAACCCCATTGTATTACAACATTTAAATCTAAATACATTTTTTAAATTTACATTTTAAATATCAATGATATATATATATATATATATATATATTTAGTATATATATATATATATATATAATAATATAATACATATATATATATAATATATATATATATATTATATATATATCAATATATATATCTATATATATATATATATATATATACTATATAGTATATATATATATATTACACACACAACAAAATATAAGTACAATTACATTGTGCAATTTGATGATACCGATCCCAAATAATTAGGAATATGTATGTGTATAACACAGCTGGTTATTTTGCATGCAGTATTTATAGTTACTAAAATATTATTTAGTAGCGCAATCTGCTTTTATAAATACATTAACTTATAATATAATTAATGAATATATAAATATCAATGAAATAAATTGAACAAATTTTTTAAAAAAGACAACTTTGATTGCCCACCTATCTGCTTTGTGGGTTGTAATATTAGTTTTTCAAGCCAAAGAGGTCAGAGTTTGTGCGTAGGTTATGTTTGTGATGTTTCTGAATTTAAGTTTTAGTGCTTTGAAAGTAATAAGGTTTTATATTAGTTAAAACTTTTGAAAACAGCTTATTTTTTTGTTTTGTTGATACATTAACATTCGAATTTTGAAGGAACATAATTATTAAATTGACTGATCAAATATTTCATTTTTAACTTCATAATACTCTTTTAATTTTTATTTTGCTAAAAAAAACTTTATTCAACTGAAAAGTTTGAATGAATTTAACAATTAGATTTCCGTATTTAGTATTATAATTATATAATATACTAAAGTACTTGGGATCTTTAACTTTTAAATAAATTTTGCTGACAAATATTTTAAGCTACTTTTTGCAGTTTTCATAGCCACATTAGAAATTCATTGTTTAAAACTGCAAGGACTTCTTCAGTAACAAAGTGACAATTTGAAAGTAGAACAACATTTTTATTTTTCCATTTTCTAAATTGAATCTCTAATCGCTTCATGCATTTATGTTATAAATATAAGAACTGCTTAGAATCAAAACCTTATTTATTAATTTTTCCTGTGGAAAATGGGTTATGAATAACAGGTTGTTCTTACTTTTTATATTACCAAATTTTAGTTTTAGATAGCCATAATAGCCATTATTTTTAGCTAAAAACTATTTGAAGGATTTGTTGTCTAGATTTTTATTAAAAGTACTGTTTTTAAAATAGTTTTTAGTCTGAAAATTTGGGAGAAATAAGGTTTTGATTTTAAGCTACTTATTTATGGTAGCTATATATTGTTCTCTTTATTAATTTATCCAATTCTATTTATTTTCTAATTTTATACATTGTTATCAAATTAATGTATTGTGTAGCATGCATTTATTTGTATGTAAATGTATACCGTCCTATGTTCACTTTAGAGAAAGAATATTTAGTTAAAGATATATGATCTGTAGTGATGCTTAGTATATTCATTGTGTTCCATGTACTATTCCAATTGAAAGAAAATATATAAATTATATTCAATAAATTATTTAAATTTATTTAAATGTTGTTACTAATATTTTATAAGTTTAAAACCATTATTTACATGTGTTTATTTATAGTTAAATTTTTTAATAACTTGTTTTGGTAATTTTTTTATGGTAAACATAAATCAAACTTACATTTAAAAAATTGTCTAGTCATAATTGTACTATATAGTTGCATTAGAATGTTTAAATTTTTATTTAATGTATTTTTTATATTACTCAACAAAATATTTAGATTTATAATTAATGTTTTAAATGTAATATTTTTATAGTATATTATTTTATTGCAAAATATTTTAATTAAAAACTTTGCAGAAAATCTTCAAATCTTATTTAACAAATATTATGATTGTTAATGTATACCATACACAAAATTGTGCCTTTTCTGTAAATAACTTTTCTATGTTTAATATAATTTAATGTACAGAAGCTTTATGAAGCAGCTTTATAAAAACGATTATTTAAATAAATATGCCTTTTAAAACATGAAATGTGCGTTATTGAACACAAAACAACATTTAAAAAACAATAACTATTGTTACATCATGCTATTGTATTAAATTTTTTATGTTTATTTCTCAAACTATATATTGTTTTTTCTTATGTTGTTTCAAGAAAAAGTATGCAAGTTAAACATCTGTAATTCTAATCAAGAGTGCCAATTTTCTTTAGTAAAACCTATTTTTTAAATTTAATTACTAAAATTAAAGGTGGCCATATCCCTGTACAATAAATTAAGATGAAATTTTATATTTTTAGGTGTTAAAAAATTGTTTACAAATACAATTTATTTGTGTTAATAAGCAACAATTTTCCACCTCTATTAAAATAATGTATTTATTTAAACTTATTAACTTTATTGTATTTAAATTCATTAAAATACTTTTTTGATTGGTTCAGATAAGAATTTCAAAATAATCTCAGATTTAACGTAAGCTAACATGAAATTAAACTTAGCATGATCAATGCATAATTATCCAAAACTGTGTGGGTTTGGGAATTACCAGATTAAAGTTTCCTAACAATATGCAATATCAAACACTATTTCAGTTTTAATTGTCAGTGTTTATTAAAATATTGTAGGACTATTTACAATGGAAATAAATTAAAATATAATTAAAGTGTTTCTACTTGGGTATTCGCTTCAATAGCTTCAGCTCGTGTCTTAACCATATGGCAGCAGATAACAAAGCTAGAGCACCAGACTGATGAGTAGCGGCCAAAGGCTTTGGTACATGCAGCAAACAGTGTTGTTATACCTAAGCTAACCTGAAAAAAAAATAATGTATAAATTAAAAGAATTATATATGTTTTGACATTTAGACTTATCTAAATTTTGTTGCTGAATATATTAGGCAATTCATTAAAAAAATGATTGTGTTCTCTTGAAAGATTTGATGCATTTTAGACACTTCTAATGCATATCCATTTAATTGTTAAGATGAAATCAATAAAAAATAATTACATTAAAAAACTATTTATCACACATCAAAACAAGCATTACAAAATCTATGTTGCAATATTTTAAGTTTGCTTCTGGTGGCTCAAAATTGTACGGTGACTATGTGTTTCTATTTGCTACTGGTCCTCATTACTTGCTTTTACAATGCTGATATAATTACTAAATCTGAAAAAATATGCATTTTTAACAGTGTTCTAATGAACACCAAAAAAAACTTAAAATTTTAAACATATATTATGTATTTTATTCAGTTTTTGCTCAACATTGAAAGAACAAAACAAGACAAAAAATTTTGGTGAAACTATCAAACTATCTATAAAAAAATATAGTCACTTTTCTTCAAAACCTCAAAATTTATAACTGTTTCGATTCACTCCATTTTCCCACATAATTTTTTTTATCAAAAATAATTAAACCAGTTTCCTCATGCCTGTGTCATTGAAAATGTCTTGGCTGGAAATCGGATGGTCAAATCTATCTATCTCAACTACAATGACTTAAAAAATATAGATTCATATCCAGTTTACTTTTATTGAAATTATAATAGTGATTGCACCACCATTATTTAAAATAGTATTCATTTTTCATTAAATATTAATTCCATTTTTAAAAATGGTCAGCCTCCTCAAACCAGACACAATGTATATTCCCAAGATTATTGACCATTATGAGATCAGATTATTCACTATTATGAAATTTTTGTTTTCTATAAAAGCTCCAATTTATGAAGACATAACTGCTGTGGGCAGGTAAACTGCAGTATCTAAATAAATGACTTGGATCATTGTTGAAGGCACTCAATAACTCTAAACCCCTATAACAAAGTTTTATGAAATTCTTGGTGGAAATCATTAAACTACTCTCAACTACAATACTAAAAATATGATCATATCAGTTACTTATAATTATAAAGTGATGCACACATTATTTAAAATGATCTATTCATTGTTTAGTTAAATTACTCCAATTTATGAACAAACTGCGTGCAGGTACGCGTATCCTAAACAAATGACTGATATTGCAAGCATCAATACTTAACCCCAAACAATTACTGAAGACTGATTATTTCAAGCAAATATGATTAATTCATTGTTTTCTTAAATAGCTCCAATTTATGAAGACATAACTGCTGTGGGCAGGTAAACTGCAGTATCTAAATAAATGACTTGGATCATTGTTGAAGGCACTCAATAACTCTAAACCCCTATAACAAAGTATACTGAAAGACTGATTATTTCAGAGCAAAAATGATCTAATTCATTGTTGTAGTTAAAATTACTCCAATTTATGAAGACATAACTGCTGTGGGGGTAGGTAAACTGCAGTATCTAAACAAATGACTTGTATCATTGTTGAAGGCACTCAATAACTCTAAACCTATAACAAAGTATACTGAAAGACTGATTATTTCAGAGCAAAAATGATCTAATTCATTGTTGTAGTTAAAATTACTCCAATTTATGAAGACATAACTGCCGTGAACAGGTAAACTGCAGTATCTAAACAAATGACTTGTATCATTGTTGAAGGCACTCAATAACTCTAACCTATAACAAAATGAATACTGAAAGACTGATTATTTCAGAGCAAAAATGATCTAATTCATTGTTGTAGTTAAAATGACTCCAATTTATGAAGACATAACTGCTGTGGGTAGGTAAACTGCTTAAAAAGATGGATATTGTTAAACATAACTCCAAGTATATCTAATAAGCAAAATGATTATTCTTTTAGTGACTCCAATTTTGGTGGTGAAGAGCAAAATGACAATGTAACTCATAACTCTAATAACAAGTATACTGAAAGACTGATTATTTCAGAGCAAAAATATCTAAATCATTGTTGTAGTTACTGCAGTTTACCCGCCCAGGCAGATAAGTAGTTATTTTTTTACCTGCATTATAGCTAATGCAAACATGCAGTTCATTGCCATTCTTGCTCTGGGTGGTAGATGCAACTTGCGTGAGTACCACCAAAGTCCAGTTACAGCACAAAATACAGATTCTCCCTACAGGTTAAAAATAAACCAAAGTTAAAAAAAAACTATACAAATCCAAAATTAGTTTAACCTAGAAAATCCACTTCCTTACAAAGTAATGATACAAAATGTCGATTAAATTAGTTTCTTGTGTGATATTTTAAACTTAAGAATTACTAGCTAAAACACTTTCATTTTTTTCTGTTTACTGGCTTCTCAAGTATTTTGTCAAGAGATGAAATTGTAAATATACACATTTAGAAAAGAAAATTGATAATATACCAGTACCAAAAACAATTTTTGAAATGATTCAAAATTGCAGTTCCATAAGTTTTGTGCCGTCTCACATATAAAAAATACAATGTTCGAACATTTTTTGTTAAAAATCACTTTTTGCAATTTATATATTTATTATTAAAAAAAGTAATTGAAAATATATCAAAACTATTTAATTCTATTAACAGATTCAGGTATTGTTATCTCTGCTTACGAAAAGAATTAGGAACCTTCTCTTACTACCAGCAGCAATAAATGTCCAATTAGCGATATTTAATTTTTTTTATATATTAAATTTATTACTATTTTGCAATTGAAGTTTTGTTTAATATTAAAATTATTCTTTCTTTACTCTTTTTAATTGCTATCCATCTCTCGAATTCGAGTTTAAAATGAGAACTAAGATTAAGAATATCTTCTAACCTTATTGAGTTTTTAAGTTTAAAAGCAACTAATAGTAAAAGAGGTAATGTTATGCTTATTGCAATAATTAAAATATAAAATCAAGCAAACCAGTATTCTATGATTAAATTGAGTTGTTGTAGGATTTTCTGTTATGTTCCTCCATTTCGGCTCCAGAGCAGCTATATCTGATGGAATCCATCGATCAGCCATTTTAGGCCAAGAATTGTACACAAGGCCAGCTTCTATGCCTGCTACAAATGCCCCTAAAACATAAATTACAACAAAACATTATTTTAAGGTAGCTCCCTACCTTGAGGGGTCTAATTTTTTAATACTCTAAAATTAACTAATTTTTTTAGTGGTAATGATAAATAATAATGTTAAATGGAATATTTGACCAAAAAAAATTTAGTTAATATTTTATTTTTTTAAATAAATGGAAATTTTGAAGAAATTTCCCTTAAATATAAGCCTTACGTAAAACATCTTAAGTAAAAAAAAAATTCATTTATTCCTTAAATATTAGGCAAAGTCATTCATTAGACCATCTTACATGTTTTGAAATGAGATTTAAGCAAAACTCTTAATATTTTAGGAATAACATATTATCAAAGCCATGTTAATAGAAATTTTTCAAAAATCAAGGAAATTTTAATATTAAAAAGTCCATAAAATAAATTCTATTAGTTATTTTACGTAACTCTCATTTCAAAACACACATGAACTTATAATAAAACGTGCTATGAAAATTTTATTACATTATATCAAGTAGATTTTGAGATATCAGGTTTTAAAAAAACATTGTTGTTGAAAAAAAACGTTCTTCAGAAAACGTGTTTAAAACATAAAGTTCTATCTTCCACTTCCGGTTCGGTTAGGGAAAAATTTGACACACTATGCTTCACTAAAATAGCTATAACTTTTGATTAACTATCGTAGAATAAAAATCTATACAGTATTTTAAACGTAAATAATAGGGCTTCTTTTTAAAACAATAACCAAAATTTGTGAAAATTGTCAAAATTTGCCATTTTCTAGGTAGGGAGATACCTTAAATTATTTTCACTACAATTTTCATCATTCTTTTAAATATCAAAATAAAAATTTAAATAATGTAGTTTCAAATGCATCTTTAAAAAAATTTAAAACTAACAAATAATTAAATCATTGCAGACACTTAATTCCATAAGGCAAAAATGGCTTTAAAACAAATTTTTTTAAGTACCTAAAGATATTAAATAATTCTTTAGTCATAAAAATAACTCAAGCAAAGCAAAATCTTATTGGTTTTACCTTAAAAAAAAAACCTTAAAAAAAAGTCATTCAAAACAATTATTGCTTTTTATTATTATAATTAAACTTTAGAAAAAAAATCACATGAACATATACAGGGTGAGGCAAATAAAAACGTCCCCGGTCTAAAGATAGGAATACGTTGAAATGCTTGGCAAGAAAAACTCTTGAAGCCGCCTGGAAGCTTTCAAGTGGAAATAAAAGATTATTCAAGCGTGCAATGGTTTCACTTGACCAACCTGTTCTTACATTGGTTGGATTGGATTAGCATCACATTAGAGCTACTCATGGACTATTGGCCATTTCAGATCGTAGTGTGTATTGTATGAAGACGGCTTCTTATGCAATTTTTTTTTGTCTTGCAATCAATTTAGAATGTTTTGTAGTAACAAAAACAAAAAGGTCCGATTCTCTACGATAAATAACAACCCAAATAATCACTAGTGGGAACTTTTTTTCATCAGCTCTACAAACCTTGTTTATATTTCATTTCAACTAGCTTGTCAAACCATAGCGTAGTTGCCGGCAAATAGGTCGACAAGCGTTTGTTTGGGCTTAATATTGAAGCGATCAATGGCTTCATGTTAGCAAACCTGTTTTTGTATTGGTTTTTGAGTTGGCAACATTTCTGTCGTATTCTTATCTCCACGTTGGGGCCGCTTTTATTTGCTTCACCCTGTACATTGTACAATTAGTTATTTTAGAATTGAGAAAGCTAATAGTTCTACCATTACTTACATTATAAACTTATAATATGCGGAAGCTAAAACGCCCAAATACAATTTTATACACCAATATAATTGTATGTGTCTGTAACTATTTGTTCTTGAAAGTAGAAATAGTAACCAGAAATAAAAGTTTGTTTATTTGAGTTCTAATCACTCTATAACTATATTAAACAATTAAAGATCTTAGTGCAAGAAGCTAAGTGACATTTTTGAAAAAATTGAGATTTTTGTGTCAATGCATATGTTATTCTCTCCTTTAAAGATAACAAGATTCTTCCTTTTCATAAACTTTAAGTTAAGTACATTTTTTACCTTTTGTAAGTGCCATTTTTAACGAAAAACTTTAAAGCTCATTTTGTCGTTTACCTTTTTGTCACTTAGCATGTTCTTCCACCAAGCTCTTCAATTTCGTTTCCATAAATTTTATAAACTTACAACAGTGTCTGAGGAGTTGGATTTATTTTCTATGCCTTTTAATGTTTTTAAAGCTAATTAATTGTCTTATGATTTTTTCATTGTAACGTTCCTTTTTTGTGTTTTAATTGGGTTTTTTTAACTGTTATGTAATATTTATGTGCATTGTAATTGGATTGTGCATTTAAAAGAAATAAGTATAATAAATAAACCCTTACCACTGAAAGCAGTAATGAAAATAAGCCCTTTAGCTCCATGAGCAAACCTCCTGAACTTAGTAAGTTGTTTTGTGGCTTCAATAGGTTGTGGGGGAAACAGTTGACCAAGACCGGACCACAGCATAAGACCATAAACAACGAAAGCCATGCCTAAGTGGGCAGCTAATCGGTACTGGCTCACTCTGGCCACACCGTCTGGTTCTGGTTTTTCTTCCAGTCCACTCTTTACCATGTACCAGCCGAGTAGTCCCTGTAAGTTTGGAAAAAGATCTAATAAAATGATAACGTTGAGGAACTCGTATACTTCATAGCTAAACTTGCGTTTAGATTTTTCAATAAGAAAATTCATAAAATTTTTTATGAAAAAATATAAAATTGTTCAATAAAAATATGCTTAAAAACTTTTATGTATGCAATACACTAGACATTTTAAAACCACAATTATAACCAATATTTAGGACAAATGGTTCTTCTTTTCAGCTTCTAAAATATATGGATTATAAAATTAGGATTATTTTAGAGTAGGGGAGAACGGGGCACTACTTTATACATAAGGGAGATACATAACAAATTACAAAGTAAAGGTTATATGAACAAATGCAATATATAATTTGATTATTAGGCTACTGATCATACGTAAACATTTTGGAACTATTCCACTTTTTACATATAAAAATTTGTAATAAAAAAAGTTACCTCGTAAGAAATAGCCGCGGGGGTCGGGGCTATACCGTACAGTATAAAAATCATCTGTTTTGGTAAGTAATGATTGTAATGCAATAGATTATTGTAAAAAAACTTTATTACTTATAAATGCCGTAACTAAGAAACTGTGTAGTACAATTGTAAAATTTTAGAACAAATTACAATAAAAAAAAATCAGGTTAACTTTTATTAAAAAAATTCTAAGATTTCATAACAAACCTGAAAGTTGTGCTTTATTTGGGGACTTAGGAAAAAATATAAAACTAACATTTTTGGTAGGCCTACTTTCCTCAAAAGTTACAATCGATGTAGGTATGTTGCCATAGCAAACCATTTGGGGCTAAACCGTACACTTCTGTACGGTTTAGCCCCACTCTGTACCTCGCTTCAATATATTAAAATAACCTTAAATTCTATCACTTAACCATCATCGCTAACAACCAAAAGAGCTTAAGAGATGTAGTTTATTATGATCTTACAGTTACTAGCATACAAGAAAAGATTCTTCACTTACCTTTTATTTAGTACTGGACAAAAATTATAAGAAAAAGAGTAAAAAGTTTTTTTACTGAGACACTGATACTCATACGCATATCGAAATATCTATACTGTAAACTTGCACGATCTGCCGCTATACTATAGCACTTGACAGGATCGTCTAGCTTAAAATCTAGGTCAAAAAAATGGGTATACAGTTTAACCCCACTCTCCTTTAATTGATTTTATATAAAATATATTATTTCATTGCTTTACAACACCTTTTATCTTAAAAAATGGTGTTTTTTTGTAAATTCTGTCAATTAAAATTAGCAGCTTACCTATGGCGTGCACCACTAACTGTTACCTGTAACCGGTTGAACCTACCTGTAACCTTAACCATATGATGCCTTGTGTTTAGTATAAATACGGCAAGCGCCACTGCGTCAGCGCGCACACCCCTTTTGGGTTTATTATTTTATATCTTATGTTGCGCCGCGGATAATTGTGTTATGTTTGTTATATTATGAGTTCATCTTGTTTGTATAAGTTAAGTTTATTGTTGTTATTTATAGTTACTTTTGTTTAATAAATATTGTTATGTTACAACAAGTTTACTTTACTTAACATTCGACTTGGTGAACCACATACTTAAAAATCCCAATTCTTAAATAATACAATCAAGTAACAAATTTACCAAATACAGAAAAACCTTGATTATATCCGTCTCTCTTTTATCCAGAACTCTCTGTTAACCGAACAGACATGGCCAGCATAAAAGTCTCTAACAAGGTCATTCTGAGGCTATGTCCTGACTACGCCACAAAGGCAACAAATGCCACAAAGGCAACAAAACTTGGCGACTTGGCAGAGTCAACCACCATGCTATTGCATTGCTTGGCGGTCGCCAAATTTTGTTGCGTTTGTTGCCTTTGTGGCGTTTGATGTCGTAGTGAGGACATAGCCTGAGTATTTCTGAAATCGGGAAACTTCACTGATTTTTAAGATAGCAAAACTTTGGCAACTCTAAAAATTAAAAGCACATTTCTGACAATCCTAAATTTTTGGGCAACTCCGGGGATCTTCTAAAATTGTGAGATTTCAAGGGATATCTACTATAAAATGAAAAATAAGTACTTTTCCCAGAATTCCACATGGATATTAAAAAAAAAATACGAATATAAATCAAAAATAATTTTTTTAAGCACTTTCTCTGTTTGCCAGGAAGTCTCCATTTCAGCAATAACGTAACAATAAAAAGCAATGTTGACAACAAGATTGGATTTAAAGTCCCCTCCTTCGTACTATAAATTTTACTATTTAATTAAAAAATACGCTATTACCCGGAATTTTCGATTATCCAACCCACCTCCAGTTCCAATTAGATCCGATAATCGAGGTTCTACTGTAATGATTTTCAAATTACTTGAACAAATTAAAATGTATACAATGTTGTTACCTGACCAAGTATCAAACCCCCAAAAATGAGCACCCTCTTCTTGAGTGCACTTGACAGCCAATTCCTCCTCCAAAAGTAAACAGCAGGAACGAGGAAAGCAGCCCCAACCAGCCGACCCCACATCCTATGACCGTATTCCATGTACCATATCCTCTTGAACTCGTCAATGGTCATGTCAGGATTGTTCCTATGAAAAATTCAATTTTAATATTTAATTTTATAACTATTATCAGTCAGCGGCTCAGTGGGTGAGAGTAAGTTTGCGTGTTCAAGCCCCGGCTAAGTCGCCAGATTTCCTGGTTGGGAAAATCATGAGCACTCATGTCATATGATTCTGTGGCATGTAAAAGATCACTTGAGTACCTATTTGGCTTGGGTTCTTTTGGCAAAATCAAATTTAGGCATACTTTAACATCCACAGAAAGCTCAGATTCATTACAATCTGGGTGTCAAAACTGGTAGTGAGAGTCGTCTAGATGGTGCCGCAAAAAAAATGGCTCTCAATTCTGGGGAATATGTCGAGTGTACCAAGGCTTAGCCGCCAATATCGCAGCCCTGTTGGTGAGAAAAAAACATTATTAGCCTACTTTCTTTTTTTAATTCAAAAGAATGAAAAAATTGAAAAGTAGGTATTGACACGCTGAAGATGGCCATCTGGTCCATCCGTATCCCCCCCTTCCAAAATTGGTTCTATCAAACAGATCTCAAAAAGTCTTTTTTTATTAGAAAGGTATGACCTCAGAGACCTAACTTTCATACATTTTGTTTTCTCTCTTTACAACCCGACAGACATCTGTCTACCAACAATTTCATTTTTACCTGTGTATTTTTTTGCATAAAAAGCTGGTTAGATTTAATTTACATGTCTTCATTTATTAATGCAAATTGGTTTTTTTTCCTGTTTTGTTATTACAAAATATTTAAAAAACAATGGGGTTTTACAATATGTCAATACATATTTAAGAATCTTGCGTCATTTAAGGTTAGGTTAGGTTTGAATTATCGTCGCACTAGAGCTACACGAGGGCTATTGCGTCATTTAAGGCTGTACATCAGATCTGGTGACATTGCACACCAAATGTTGCAGGAACAGATGCTAGGACTTGACCCAAGCAATTTTACATAATTATTTTCTGAACTACAAATAAGTTTAACAAATGATATAGAATATTAATTTAATTTGTTAAAGAAAAGTTAAGAAATAGCCAATTTTTGCTTTTAAAAGTTCAAATACTACTGAATACTGTGTTTGGCCATTTTTATCTAAAAGTGTATAAATCTTGTGTGGGAGCATTTCTAGGTGACAGTTAATGTTACAAACCTACTTGGTTTTCTATAAAAATGTCAGTGAGTATTAAAGTAATAGGAAAGTAGGCTATTTTAGTTCTTTTAGAACTTCTTTTTTTTATGGATAGAATTAAAATTGATATATTTTTGGATAGTGGTTACAAATGAAAAATAAATAGGGCTTGTGAATTTTGAGGAAAAAAGCTTTAAAGAAAAAAAAATAGAATGGTGAAAGTAAATGAAACTTACTGTTTAAATTCAGGAAATTTCTTATATTTTTCAAATTCAGATACCCATGCATCTTTTGTTAATGGAGGGAACTCTTTAAATAAATGCCAGTCAACCATGGACAATCCAGATTTTGTTAACCTAAATAGAATATGTTATGCATTAATAAAATCACAAATTAATTAGTATAATCTTTACATAAGTATGTGAATGCACACATTAGAAGTGAAGACATAGAGTTTGAAGTCATAGCGACATAGTAGACACATATAACATACTGTATGAAAAGATTAAAGGTACAGTAGACAGCTACTTAACTGGCTGAAATGGGACCCAAGGCAAAACGGTTAAGCAAAAATTTTAGTTAAATCGAAGAGATTAAAAAAAATTTGGATTTTTATATGTGCATTTGATTGCACATTTAAACATTGATAATATTCTCTTGATAAATATATATAATTCAAATAATACATGATTTTATTCAATGCATTGAGGCATTACAAGTTATATTATAGCCCCATTAAAAAAAAAAATTTCTGTTGAAGCCTAGAAGTTCGCTAACCTGCCACATATTTATCAGCATCACATCGATGGGAATGGATAACAAAACAATTGTTTTTAAGCTAATTTCCACCCTTTAAAGACAATACTTTCGAATGGTTAAAGTGGAGATCTGATTAAATGAAGTCCGAATGAAGTTAGGCGGCAACCTACTGTATGACATATCAAGTAAAAATTATGAGCTCATTAATTAACTTTATTTCAACTAAGCAAACAAGAAAAAAAAAAAGCTTTAATTATTTATTATACACTTTTTCTAATTTTAAACAAGTATTTTTAGAGTCAAACTGTGCCATCATCATGAAAGTAACACTTTGTCATGAAATCTTTATGGATTTAGAATTGGAGCTTAGATAACATGTTTTACATGCTAATACATGTTCTTGTACCTAATGATGCAAAAAGAAAAATATTTTTACCGCAAAACGTATGCAGAATTTAATAAAATTTATTTGAAATAAATGCGAGTTTAACTTAGTGAGAAAAAAAAACGCAGTTTGATGATTCCAAATGGAAACATTGGGAATGAAAGCGTTAAACAAAGGGAGATGAGTTCTGTACTAAGTATCATAGTTTTTGTTTGGTTTAATAAATGTTAAAAATGTTGGCAAACTGTGTTAATTCTTTATTAAAGTAAAGAATTCCAAAGCTCATGTATTAACTGACAATAAAATTTACATTTTAAAACCATCCGTGTTCATAGTTATATAAACGACATATTTTAAAATTAAAGTAAATATTGAGTCTCATTCCTTTAATTAATATTTGCTAATTAAATATTAGTAAACATGAGTTACATCTTTTAAGTACTTGTTATTATCTTTACTATTATCCCTAGGTAAAAACAAAGGACACGTCATTGCAGTCAACAACTTTGACAACTTATTGAAAGAAAATCTGTGCCTGCAAAATAATGAGATATCTTCTGCTTGTAAATATTTACTGCAAGTTTGCCTTATGCAAATATGCAAGAAGGTAAGTACATTTCATAGTTATGTTATTTAAAGAACTGATTCTTTTGTTTATTGAAATGCATGTTAATTTATATTTTTTGTATATAGTTTTATTAAACTGTAGTTATACACAGGGTTTCTATGCTCATTTAAAAGCTAATAAATTAAAAAAAATTAATAAACATGCAAAAATAACATGCTTTTACTCTTATTAACAAAATATTTCTTTTACCTGGTGATTCCACCCAGAACAACTGATCCAACCACCATGCCGCTACAGCACAGTAGCCATGTTCCGACATAACGAGATGACTTGGGAGATTCTGCAACTATTGTACTATGTACAACATGTAAAGATTGAACCAAGCTCTTTGATACCTAGATCATAATGAATAAGTAGTTATCAATTTGAACTATTAACAATTTAGTTGGAATAAGAAATCATATTCCAATGCAGTATAAGTAGTACATTAAAACTTTTTTAAATCAGGACAGAATGGAGACTGAAACCTGATTCAGTTTAACAAAAAAAAGCAATTAAAAATAAATATAAGCTAAGTTTCAGTCTGAAGTTTATTTGCAAATAATGAATAATTTTTCTTTACTTATTGTAAGTAAACCAGTGAAGTATAAAATTTCACTTTATCAGCCGTAGTCCAGTTTAAACAAACAAAACCTCTAACAATTCTAAACAGAGCAACCTCTAAAAATAGAATTTTTAGCAATGACCTAGCTGACTAATTTTAGCCTTTGACACAGTCAATCTAAGTTTTAAATTTTTTGGAACAGCTGTGATATAATGGCCAGTCTCAATTTGGCAATACGTTGATAAGCAACAAAAATGCCGAAATGATTGTGGTAAACTTTCCAATTGATATATCATACATTACTATAGGTATAGCAACCCTATGTTAAATTATCAAGCTCACCAAAATTCGCCAATGAACAAACAGCCATTATATCATAGCTGTACCAAATTTTTATATGTTGCTTAATAGCATAGTCCTTACAAGAGCTGGTACCCAAATACATAGAACTATGGACCACAAAGAAATTTAATAAGCACCATTCTCATATCCAAGAAATAACTCATAAAAAAAGATTTTTTTCCTGCCAAATATATGTATGAGTTACAAGGATAGTACCTGCAATGACAAAGTCTTAAGTTCTATGTATCAACTCAAAATAATAATCATGTGCCACTTTGTGTGTTGGTCAAACATTTACAAGTTTCCATTAATAGGCTAAATAAATGAACAAGTACCGTATATACTCGTGTATAAGCCGAGAAATTTTGGACAAATTTAGTGCCGTAAAAATCGGGGTCGACTTATACACAAGACATCGATTTTCCCAAAAAAATAAATTCCTAATCTTTAAACTAAAACTGAATTTCAATCAAACTTAAGGTTTAAATACTATCTATTAAAAATAAAGACACAAAAGCAGTTAAATTTTGAAGATGAAGTAAGATTGGTATCTATTCACGGTATCCACCATGTGATGCTTTATTGTTAGTTCTTGGCGTGATGCGTATTTTGCACATGTAGCTCTGGCACAGGGCAGTTCAGTCAACCAGTTTTCAAGGTGTAAAGAAAACAACGGCGGTCCGTGGCAGCATGGTCTTCACGCTTCATGGACATAGTTTCAACTAAGCTTCTCCATTCATGGTCAGCAATGTCAAGGACACTCGGAGACGAAACCTGTTATTTTCATTGGGGTTGAAATTTAGTTTGCAAAATAAATAAGAAAAATTACGGCCCGTCATTAACCGGTTTCTTTTTATTTTCTTCAGAAGGCCCTGACCTGATTTCCTACCTCGACTAATACACGGGTTACCGATTTTTGAAGGATATTTGGTTTGAAAATGGGGGTCGACTTATACACGGAGTCGGGTTACACAAGTATATACTGTAAATAAGAAAAATTAAGATACAATTATCCTTAAAAGTAGAAAACTTACTTTTCCTCTAGGTGATATAAGGCTATTCCAGCCTTTTCTTGATGCAAATGATACATATGATCTAGTCTGCAAGAAAGTTTAATGAAAAAACAGTATTTTAGTAAAGATTTTAAAAATAAATTCTTATGTTCAACAACACGTGAGTTAATTAAGATTTTTTTAGTTAAAGTTTTTACAAATTCTTATAACTCTACAGACATTACCAGTAAAAGATTGTATACATTAACAAATTACATATTTAGAATAGTGCAATATAACAAAATTGAAAAAAAAAATTAAAAAGTTCTTCTTACTGTGCTCGAATAGTAGCTAAGCAATTTCCCAGAATGAAACAACATCGATGCTGTTGTTAGAGACATAATTTAACACTCTAAGTACTATTTACTCAACACTAAAAGTTCTTTAATATAGAATTTAAATTTTATTGTATAATTTTAATATTTCTATAAAATTTATGGTTTCACATTTTCTTAAAATTTTAACTTATGTAACAAAGTCGTTGATATCTTTCTTACATCACATTCACAAACTTCACAAAATCACAAATCAGAAACATCGGAAAGTGCTTACTGGTGTCTATTTCAAGTTACGTTGCCAGATTACATTGGAATGGATTGGGGTTGGTTTAGTTTGCATGTTTTGTTTTATTTAGTTAGAACAGTTTTGTAAATGGGCTGTTGAAGACAAACCTCAGAATTCATGTCCGCAGACAAGTGAGATTGCTGACAGGGCTCTCGCGTGTGACACGGACGAACGGGCAGCAGCCTTGGGAGTCTCGAAAGAAGGAGGCTCCAAAATAACTAATTAAAAATAAATCTCGAAACATTAAAAATATGCCTTTTTTAATAGGTTTTTAAACTTTTTTTTCAAGCAAAAAATATATCGAAAATACAAACCAAAATCTTAATAATCTCAATTCCTAGACATACCACTTAAAAGAAGATAATACCTGAGCTTTCTAGCTGACAGAAAAACACAAAAGCGACATAATGTCTTTGTGGTGCCAGGCAGAGGTGCCGATCCCCCCCAGAGCTAACGACGCACCCCCCCCTAGAAAATTATTACCCTCCCCCCCCCAAAAAAAAAACTGTGAGGACTTTTTATTTATATGGGCTAATGGAGTACCTAACCAAAGTAGCCTCTAATACATCTTTACGGTGTATATAGAAAACCTTATAGTAAAATGATATTTTAAGTACCATCGAATGGGGTAACTCAGGGCCGGATTTCTAAATAGTCTAAGTAGGCTGTAGCCTAGAGCGGCGAATTTTTTTGGGCGGCAAATTTCACGACCATTTAAAACAGCATTCGACAAATAAAAATTATTATAAAGAAAAGATACGAATATTTTTAAGAAAGAAAAAAAATAATTTACATTAATGCGTAAACCGTAAATGTATATATAATACTAATATTTCGTAGCAAACGTGGTAGCTGCGAGGGCAATTGCACATCTCCTCCCGGATTTCGAAGTTGAAAGAAAAATAGTCGAACAGTTTTTTAAAAAATCACCTATTTCGCTTTCGATTTAGCGTGTAAAGGTACATAGATGATTTTAATATGTGTATCTATTTTAAACAACACATACCACCCTATTTAGCAGCTAACCAGCTACCTTCCCCGAAGGGGGAGAATATTGTGACAGGGGCGGCAAATCAATCGTATAGACTACAAGCGGCAAATCTTTAAATCCGGACCGTAACTTTGTCCCAAGAAATAAAACCCTAGTACTGACTTTCTTCTTAAATATTTTTCTACTGATAGGTCAAAGGCAGAGTTGCCCCTAATCGAAAAAGGGAAGCAACTTTTGTTGGAATATCTTTTATAGTACGGAATTACAAGCTATTTTTAAATTTCCTTTAAAAAGGGTTTTTTTTACAGAAAAAGCTATCGGAATCTAATAAATTGGTAAAAATTCCGCTCAAAATTTATGTAAATTGTAATTATATTATTTTTAAATCAATAAAAATAGCCGGACACGTGGGCCAATCAAAAACGGCTTCCAATTCATTCCCTCGATTCTTAATGCATACAAAAGTTTATCTTAGTATAGCTTTTTATCTAATACAACACATTTGACATTATCAAACAAATCAGAATTATTTTATAATGTTTACAGAGGTATTTTCACTTAAAAAAACTTAAAATTAAAAAAATTAAAGTTAAATATAACAATATTCTTACCGTGAAACTCGGAATTGAACTATTTAATTATATTCAATCACCCCAGACCCACACATTTGACACAAGACGACAAGTATTTTCCTACTGATTCTAAAGCAAACATTTAGTTAATTTGGCTTCGAGTCTAATTTGGCGGGGAAAAGTCAGAAATATTATCTGAAGGTCATTAATTCGTAAAACTGTTAAACAAAGTTCGAAAGATTTATGAGCCAGCTGCAAAATATGGCGGGAATATCTCATTGATACCATTGGCTAACGTCATCAATTCACCGAAATGTTTTATAAACTGCGTGATATTTATGAGTGTTTAAACTTATAGTTACAGTGATCGGATTGTTTATTGGAAATAATTGTCAGAAATCTTCGTCTGGTAGGGTATGGTATGGTAGACGCCATCGAGCATAATTATTTATAACTCCTTTTTTTCCTGGTGTTGCTTCGAATTATGGTTACCCATTCCTATTCTTTGAAGGCGAAACAAATATACAAAAATTGGAGGCACTTTTAATTTCCTTGCCACTTTGTGTTTTATTTTAAACCAAATAAAAATTCGCCAGAGTACAAGTCTTGAGCCCCCCCCCCCCCGGTGTTGCGTCGGGGGAGGGGGGCAGATAATTAGTAAGAATAAGAGTTAGCTGAGGTTTTTTTTTAATCAAGATTGGGCAGTTTCTTAATAATTTTATAAAAAAATTCACCCCCCCTAAAATTTCAACGACGCAGTCTGCGTCGTTGACCCCCCCTTGTAGGCACCCCTGGTGCCAGGACATTTTCTCGCGTAGTCGTTTTTGAGCCCAATAGAATTTAAATGAGAGTAACGCCGTACTTGCAATTCACTTCTACTATTGAAATGTTTTTGCCTTTTATCTTGAGGATATAATTTCAGAAAAAAAACGAAAATGGGCGAAATCCAAAGCTTCAATTTCGCATTAAGATTGCCAAAGACCAAACCTTTTGTCCGTATGTATTTTCCCAAAAAAATCTACCAATTTCACCTTGGTGTAAAATTTTTTTTTTTAACCTTTTAACTTCTAAAACGGTCCGGACATCAATACCAGTAAGGATTCGATATTGCTATTCCTATAACAAGTTAAGTGCGAACAAAGTGCTTACTTAGCGAAAGTGTTAAGTATTAATTAGGGGTTTTGACATTTTTAAGGGTTAAAGTCATATTACTATCAATAGTTATATACAACGTTCCTTCTTGAAAAGAATATTTATTATTATCAGTATGATTGTAATAAAAATTGGGAAATTTATTTTGCGGTTTCAATGCTCTTTCCTTCCCCCACGAAATCGCAGGCAGACACGGAAGTGAAAAAACACACAAATAAATCTATCATTCGTTTGTTGAACGATCAAAATTCAAAAAAATTAATCACCCAATCTGTCTTTTTTTCTGCCATTCTGAAAAAAAAAATCTAACTTGTTTGAGTGGTACGTACAATGTATTTGAAATGAATATGGTGATAAATACCTAGACTTTCGTAATTTCTATTTGTATACCAACTTAAAAAGGACTTGCCAACGCGTGAGTAGTATGCAGAACCTATCTTCTTTTCGTGGGGGGGGGGGGGGGGGTTAGTTTTTCAATAGTTATTAGTTTTTTTCAATTTAGTTTTTCAATAGTTATTAGTACATTTATTGTATCTTATCTTAGTCATCAATAGCAATCAACGAGTACTTCAATATGTTTTCGTTATTATATTTATTTTTACTTAGACGGTTCATCGGAATTTATTTGCAACACTCCTCAAAATGTAAATTTCTTGAAAACTGGGCAATCACACAAACCATTTGTCAAAACAACATGTCTTGACTAGATAGATTTAAATGGTATTAATTTCAGACAATATATTGCCTTCTTGTTTACGAGAATATTGACGTGGCTTTGTTCATTTGAAAATGCTATCATAACTCACAATGCTGCCTTCTTGTGATAATGTTAGCATAAGCGGCAGTGCTGCCCTCTTGTATGATGTTGAAGATGTAGTTTGCAGTGCTGCTCTCTTGTGTGATGTTGAAGATGTAGTTGCCAGTGCTGCTCCCTCTTGTGGTATTGCAGTCCTAGATGGCAGTAATGCTCTCTAGCGAAAATATGTAATTGGTGGTGCTGCCTTCTATGGGAAATTGTAGTAACTATATTTTATAATGTTTTGGTTGAATTAACTTGGGTTTAGGGCTACACAAGTTATTCTATGAGCAACTAGATAACTAGTTGTTCTCAGGATATATTTTACTTAAAAATATAGGGGCGTTTAGGAGCTTTGGATATATAAAAGGGACTACATAAGCAATTGTGTATACGTTTTGGAAAAGTAATAGTTCTTAAAATATTTGTGAAAACTTTGAATAAACATAAATTGGGTTAGAGCTCTTCAGAAGAGTAAGTATGTCATGTGGAAAATTCTATGAGTAGGAACAAATGTTGTCAAGATTAATTTACTTTGTGATTGGCTTTTCGCCAATAACCCTCGCGCAGCTCTAGTTCAACGCTACTTCATTTCAAAAACCTGAAGTCTGAATAAATATACAAAGTAAACACACTAATTTCCAAAACGCCAAGTCTGTTCAATAACAACCACCAACACTTTGATCAACATATCGACCGTGAAGCTGAACAATGAACTCATCTTCCAGAAAGAGAACGATCCTTTCCTTAGAAAGGCTAGAATAAAAAGGTAATGATTGGCGACAAATTTAAGTGAAGGTGTCTTAAAAGTTGCCAAATTGATGTGATGGATCCCAACTAGATAAAAAAAGACAATTTGTGCAGATGTAAGGTTGTAGTATAAGATCTAAAATATTACAAGGTTTTATTATTTCAATTCGTACGAGAGATTAAAATTATTATTTTTTTAAAAAACTTTTATTGCATGCAATGCAGCGCCAAATAATTTGAAATGCATTAAAAATAGCCTAAGTCCTAAAATTTCTTTTGCACGATATCAGGTTGTAGTATAGCATCTGAGACTGCAAAAGGTTTTAATATTTGACTTCATATCATATATGTTGAATTGAAAAAAAAATTATATTAATTATTTTATGCAATGTATTACGAAACAATTAGCCTAGGATTTCAATAACACTAGCTCCTAATATTTCCCTTCATATAAAATCTTTCTAATTGTTTCTTTTTGTAAAATCTAGTATTCATACAACATATCGCCAATTGGCTTGTTTCAGGTGACATAGTTCCAGCATTTCTTCCTGCATTTATTTTCGATCGGTGCTCTGTTACCACTTGACACTGATACACCGATCGAGACTCAAGAAGGAATATGTTTTTCAGCCATTTCTGTTGCCAATCAAGACCTGATACATGATGCCCATCAGTCAACCTTTCATTTTGGCCAGTTCTGGGAACAACCACAGCTCACTTGACAAACCGGTTTCCGACCATACACCATCTCCATCTTCATTCTAACCTTCATAGATCCTTTCTTCAAAAAATTACGAAACTGAAAGTGGCAAAGCTTCAGTGGTCAGCAGAATATTCGTGTTCCGTATTGTCATCACGTAGCGTCATATGCTCAGGAAGCACATTCTGCTGAACCTGTGATGGGTTAATGGGGTTAGTGTAGTCTAAGCTGTTTGGAAGTGTGTTGGGAGGTTAAGAGTGGAAAATGGAAATAATCCGTCTTGGATTATATTATTTGCATCTGTCTACGGATACAATCTATATCGACAAGTTAAAGATCCATTTTTTTTAACAAAACAAATTAATAAAACAAAACACAATTCTTAAACTTTAAAATAAAAAAAAACAGAAAATCGAGTTGCATAAAATTTTCTGAATACTTAAAAAAAATATTAATACATGAGTACGGTATATATCAAGCTAATTTTAAATGCCACAAATATTTATTTTGCATAAAAATTCGAAGTTTATAAAGGAAATCAACATAATAATAGTCTGATAAAAAAAATACCCCTTCGAATTAAACAATTCAGTGAAAATAAAGAAAGAGTTTCAGCACATTTTTGTTGCCGGATAAGCAATACTTCACTTAAGAGGTTCCTAAATTTGCGCATAGTGGAACTGTAACTACACTATTACAGTTTCCATTCTGCTAAATGCTTATCATAAGATATTACCATAATAACTTTTTTTATTTGATTTATTCCTTTATAGAATAATTTGCAAAAAAATCCTTTAAGATGTAGTAAAACTGTAATGAATATAGAAATTTTGTTGTCTTAAAAAGAATGTGGAGATAAAGTTTCTAAAATAAATATTTTTTGTGTCGTTATATTTGGTTGTCATTTAGACATTAATATCATCTTGATTGTTATATTTATTAATTTATTCGACGTTTTGATCTGCTTTATCAGAGAAGCGCTTTGGATGAGTTTCCCTCATTTTATTGCTATAAAACCAGATACATATTTTCCTAATGGTTTGTGTTAAAAGGTTTGTAGGAGTAGTAGGAGTCTTTCTCATACGGGTAGGTATCAGAAATCCTTTCTCTAATGGTAATGGTGAACTGAAAAAAAAACCTCTGCGACACTTAGAATTTCGTAAAAGAAACCAAACACCCATTCCTCACACCATAACACTTTCATCCCTACTCCAATAAAAAAAATCCCTATTTCACTTTCAACACATGAAAAAAAATCCCTACTTGGAACATCCCACTCATACGAACTAATGGCGCGAAATAGCAGCAAGCGATTGGGCGGATAAAAGCCCTGCAATTCAAAACCCTCCGAAACTTTAAATAAAAAACAATAACAAAATAAAATGTCCACTCTTTCTTCACTTCGACATTCGGTCGACGATCCCTACGCTGGTGTCGAGAATAATAATCAGACGATTTCTGGCCCAGCCAAGCGTGTGTTCTATCGAAAAAGAATTCTTCCGAAGGAAATTTTCGACGATTTGCCCGAATCGAGCGTCGACCCCCCACAATTGGGGAGGTGCGGGGGTGTAGTGGGCCGGGGAATATTGCCCGACGAGCGATTTCGTTCCATTGGAAGAGTCATCTCTCTGATCGGTTCACCAGTGCACCACAAGCTTGCTAGCCGGAGTCGATCGGTGGATTTTAGCAGACGATATTATGGAAGTAAGTGAGAGTGGTTCTTAGATATTCTTAATTTAAAATGTTTTATTAGAAAAAAAATCTATATTGATGGAAGGATGTGTTTATAGTTGATGTTAATGATAAGTTTTTGATGGAATTAAAAAAGTTTTATTTTTTATTTTTAACTATTTCAATGAAAAAAAATATTTCCATAGTAATTTTTTAACAAAAAAATTAAGAAAGGATTTATGGAAATTACAATGGATTTTTTTTAAAACGTACTGATTTTTTTTCTTAATACTGTTTTTGAAATATTTCACTTTGCATCGACGTGTTTTACTTTGTTACTTTAATAGTTCAATTTTTAATTACTAATATGAATATATCCTTAGAATTATTTTAAAACAGCTCAATGGATTTCAAATACTACATTTTAGGGCGCAACTTCTTTTTAATAAAGTAAAAAAAGATGTAGTAATTTTTTAAAATATCTCATTTCCGTTAAATTTACAAAGAAAAAATTCCAAAACTTGAACCAAAGTTTTTTTAAAACTGCTATCCTTCAAACATTACATAGAAAACACATCGAACAATCACAAATCTCTCCCCCACTCTCTAAACTATTTAAAATAGAATTCAATAAAAAAATCGAAGGATTCGAAGGAAGTTCCCACAGGAAATGGAATGTTAAAGTTCGAAAGATGAAAGTTCGTTCGAAAGGGGTCGACTTTCTCTTCCCCCTCCCCATCCCCAGATTCGGAGGTCAAAGTATCAAGTGAGGGAGCATTTGAGAAGTTAGAGAAAAATATTTCTAAACAAGTCTTGTTTTTCCCACGTTAAGGGGGAATGGGCGCGCTGGACCACGGGTCTCCAAACTCAAGTGCCTCAGTGTTAATCCAATGGCGAAAAAACTATTTTCTCTGCCACATTTCTCCGGCTGTATTGAATATTTTTACAAACGGTTTTTTAAAATGATAAATGTAGATAACTTACAGGTCTCTATATTCCCACTTTTTTAAATTGCTTCGAATATTTTGTGTAAAATTATTTATTGGAAATTAAAAAAAATATTCGAACCAATTTCAAAAAGTGGGAAGGTCGGGACCTGTAAGTCAGCTACATTTATCACAAAAAAATCCGCGTATAAAAATATTCAATACAGCCGGAGAAATGTGGCAGAGAAAATATTTTTTTCTCCATAGGATTAACACTGATGCACTTTACTTTGGAGACCCTCGGTCCAGCGCGCCCATTCCCCCTAAAGTCTCTGACAGAGACACTTGTTGAATTTTCTAGTCTGGAATATATAATATGATTTTTAGTTCAGTTACTTGAGGTTTGTGCACATACAACCTTAAAGAAGTGTTGTATAATGTATAACTAGAACCGGAGTTAGCATATTGTTTTTTTTAATTCGTCATTTCAAATAGAATATACATCCACATGTTCAATAGAATAATATTTAATAATTTTATAAACTGGAATATTACTCTTTTTAAATAAGGAAATAAATAAGTTTAAGTTTATGAAACTGTATGAAATCGAATCGCTTATAAATATATTTTTAATAAAATGTATTTTAGTTTAGTTATAAATAGCATAAAACTAGAGAGACTACATAAGACTATAAAGAAGTGTTGTATATTTTTTTTTCTTGCTGAGTGAGTTCATTGTTTTTTTTTAATTCATCATTTAATGAAGAATTTTTTTATATATATTTTTATAAACTGGAATATTACTCTCTTTAAATAAAGTAATTAATGAATTTTAGCTCTCTAAATTTTATATAAATCGAAACGTCAATGATTTTTTCTTTAAAAATGTAGTTTAGTATTTATTAGATTAGTTACTTGAGGTTCCTGCACATGAAACCCTAAAGAAGTGTTGTATAGTTCTTCTCTTTTGAGGAGTTAGTTAATTTTTTAATTCCTTATCTTAGGTAGAAAATAATATTTTATAATGTTATTAATGGAATATTACTCTCTTTAAATGAAGTAATTGACAAGTTTAAGTATCTAAATGAAATAAATCAAATCTCTATAATTTTTTTAAAAATATTTTTTTTAAAATCATGATACGATTATAGGTTATACCATTTATACCATAGTATGTAGAAATTGTGTTTTCGAATTTTGAGACTTCTGAATCGCTACTAGCCGTGGGAAAGAAAAATTAAACTGATGTAACTGGTAAGCGCATGATACATTTGTTTAACTAATCTGCGTATGTAAAATTACAGTATTGAAGAACACGCTTTTAGGGATAAGCAGCATGTAAAAATGTAAAATTGTTTTCACCGAATGAGATAGTATTTTAAATTTCAACAACCTATTACATTTTAAAAATTATTTTTAAAAAATTACAATTCATTAGTTGATGGTCTTAAATAAATTCAAAAGGCTTTATATTTTAAAATCAAATGATATTATAACATTTATAATATATCTTGTGTGTTGTTGGAAAAACGAACAGAACATGGGCGGATACGTAAGACAGTAGCATCACGTGCTTTACTATTTTCAAAAAACAAAATGGCTTTTGTTTATTACCAAAAATGGCTGCTGAACTGTTAATGACCTTTTATTTTCTGAAAAATCTGATCCAAGCGAGGAAGCAATGAACATACTTGACTGGGCGACTATTATCCACGCCTGGGCACTTTGTATATGAATTTCGTGTCAGTGCCTCGTTTTACGTGCTCAGTCATTCACTCTGTTGAAGAATATTTTGGGTTTCTGGCTTCTTCGATTTCGTCGCCAACGACATTTTTCGCCGACTCATGTTTTGTCTCGGTGATTGATGCCATTGTACTAAAAGATTTTTAGTTTGGTTCATTTTAAGATTGTACACAGAAATTCTCATAGTTATTTATTCTTTTTCAAAGTCGTTGGATTTAGTGTTAGAAATTGGATTAAAAAATTAAGAGCAATTTGTGCTACTAACTAATTAAACTTATAAAACTAAGTAGCAAATGCACATTATCTGAGAGCGTAGATATATAGATAGAGAGAAAAATATTTATTAAAAAAAATGCTAGTTTCATGTAATTTATCCACAAACTCTGAACGCACGATTTTCAGATGATCGTAATTGCGCACATATAGAGTCACCCAAGTTTCGCAATTTCTTAGCTGCCGGGGTTCCAAAATTTTAGTAATCTATGATCGCCAAAATTTTGCGATTTTAGAATCACAGAAGAGAATTTTGAAATATTCAAGATTGTTGAAAATTAGCGCTTTTTCAAGATTGTTTCAAGGTATTTGGAAACCACTTTAGTGACGTAAAAAAACTAGTTGAGATATCTGCGACAAATTTATTTTGAAGTCACGAAATTGTTGGATTTAGTCTCATTTTGCGACTAGCGACCGCTAATTTCGAACCCTGATGGTTGGGTTCGCTCTTGGCCTCCTTGATTCACAACTACGAGCATAAGCCTTTATGTGAATCCTGTATACTAAAATCCCTGAAAACTTAAGTGGAACTATAATTATAATCACCTCGTACTATCTTCTTTAAAAAAAATGCCCATTTCTGAAAACAAATCCATAAAAAAAATTAACCCACTGCCATTTCCCATCGCCCCATAACACAGCTATAAAAATATCCATTGCTGAACAATGGAGCCATGGAAGTGTGGAAAGCAGGCGACTCGTGTCTATCCGGAACTTGGACGAACCTTTGTTGTACTTCTTATTCGAATGAGGAACGAACAAAGAATCTTTTAAGACGGCAGAAAATAACTTAGTGTCTTGACCCACTGATACCTAATCCTTATGTTTTGAGTTATTATTAATCGATTTTGTTTTGGTTGTTGTTGTGTAACCTTGGATTTATATCTTGTGGGTATTTATTGCTTTTATACTTCTTGGGGGAGTTTGATTATAAGAGTGTGCTGTTTTTGAAGGTTTTAGATATTTTTAAAGGTAATTTGAATATTCAATAAATTGTATTTGGTGTGACTAAAATGTTACACTTAACATTTTTTGAAAATCAAAAAGCATGCGAATGATTTATACATATTTATAACTTTTTAATATAATGGATTCTGCTCGAAGAGTCTTTGGTTATTGTTTATGTCGATTTAAGATAGTAAAGGTTAGGTAATATTTTTTTTGCAAATTTTTATATAAATGAAAAATACTGTGAATATTTTTTGCATCGCAATTCGGCCGTCTGTATGCCTCATGCAAGTTGTTAACCGTAATTAAACTCCGGTGTTTCTGTGGAACAAATGTGGCAACTGACAATGCATCTTAACTCACACTTCTCTAGATCCAGATATTCATAGACATTAGTAGGTGACACATTACCATACACCAATGCACGTAAAGTTTCGGAATATTCAAAATTATAAGAAGGAAGAAGCTTAAAGTCCTAACTTATAAAATAATAGCAATAGCATCTGGTTTTAATGTATGGTGACTTACGTAAAGCGAACTTCACGGAATTTCAGGGTAGAGGTTAGGTTGAAAAATCGTCGCACTAGAGCTACACGAAAGCTATTGGCGATGAACGTCGTAATTTAGAACTACATATACAAGTGACAAACCGACACCCGAATAGCCACCCAACGCAACTTTTAAGTGCGACATCGGAGGACTTTGAAGCATGTTTAACGCGCACTGCATTTACATGGGGTATTATTCGTCGGATTTTTTGGCTGCACAAACCGTTTATAGATCGGCAATAATTTTGGAATTACCCGGACCCGAACCTAGAGCATTCAGGGCAAACGCTTGCACGCTTCCCAGCCGCCAAGAAATTTCAAGACATTAATTATCAACCATTTACAACCTACCACGTATAAACTCGACAAATTATTTATGAAATAAAATAAATAAAAAATCACAATAAACTATTTTAAACAAACAACGCACTTATTTCCTGCCAACCTTCCTTCCTCAATTAAACAGACATCTGCATGAACCGTTGACACAGTGGGCTGCACACCAATGTCCAAAGGAACGGCCGCAAGTGCCTGACCCGATCTGCGTCCAATGTTCGCGACCACCGAGCGTTGCGTCCGAAACAAAAGTTGACCCTGATTACCAAAGTGAACAAATTGTCGCTACACACAGCCCTCGTTTTTCAGAAACTCGTGTTGGAAGAATTGCTCGGCATGCAATACATTTGAATTCCAAAAATTACTTCGTCTTGATGGAACTTTTCTTCAGTGTGCGCTACATCTTCGTTTGCAATATCTGTATCAGATGGTACTTTTTTGGATACAATTTGTTCTAGGACGGAAATTTTTGATGAAGTTATGTGATTTCTGATTTCTGTTCATCTCTACATTATTTCCGTTATCTTGGCTTTTCGGCATATCATCTGGAAGAAACTAGACACAAAAAAAAATGTATTCTAAGGAAACGGCGGGAACACTTTGACTTGATGGAACTTTTCTTCAGTGTGCGCTACATTTCGTTGCAATACCTGTATGGGCGGCACTTTTTTGGATACTAATTTGTTATCGCACGGAAATTTTGATAAAGATATTTGTTCTCTGTAAACGGAAAGAACTGAATCGTCTTGATGGAACTTTTCTTCAGTGTGCGCTACATCTTCGTTTGCAATATCTGTATCAGATGGTACTTTTTTGGATACAATTTGTTCTAGGACGGAAATTTTTGATGAAGTTATGTGATTTCTGATTTCTGTTCATCTCTACATTATTTCCGTTATCTTGGCTTTTCGGCATATCATCTGGAAGAAACTAGACACAAAAAAAAATGTATTCTAAGGAAACGGCGGGAACACTTTGACTTGATGGAACTTTTCTTCAGTGTGCGCTACATTTTCGTTTGCAATACCTGTATCGGCCGGCACTTTTTTGGATACTAATTTGTTATCGCACGGAAATTTTTGATAAAGATATTTGTTCTCTGTAAAACGGAAAGAACTGGAATCCGTCTTGATGGAACTTTTCTTCAGTGTGCGCTACATCTTTGTTTGCAATATCTGTATCAGCCGGCACTTTCTTGGATACAATTTGTTGTCGCACGAAATTTTTTGATGAAGTTATATGCTTCCTGTACAACTGTACATTAGATTGCATTGTCTCGGCTATAGGCATATTATTCGGAAGAAACTGTATGAGGTATAAATGAAAAATAAGCGGCGTGTGTTATGTGTTAGTCCCAGATATTTTATGGAAACGTTGTGAATAATGTTAGAACATGGATTTTCTGTGTGTCTTCATTCTTCGATTTAAAGATTTCTGTAAACTCTATACACGTGTTAGCTGATTTTAAGGACATTATGAGATTGTAGAAGACTTGGGGAGATTACAACACTTTTATATTCGGTGAGATAAGTCATTAAACTTAAGTGGAAATAGTTTGGATATCATAAAAACCATCTCTGAAAGGAAAACTGGACAGAAATATTACAGAATGGCCTAAGCCTGAATACACCAGTATCCAGCATACGTTAAAAGTACTTCAATTCTGCATATAAAGTTTACTGTATGACAACATTGTCAATTGTATTTAGTTCAAAATGCTATAATTTTACTTTAAATAATGTACAAGAGTTTGAATTGGAATCTACGCTAAAATATGTGTTTTATTGAAAAATAAGTGCATGTCATTCTTTTTTTGTTTTGGATGTGTAAAACTTTATAGCTCTTTTTGACGAAAATAATTTCATCATATACAGTGAATCTTTAGTAAGAAATCTCTAGGTTTCATTAAAAAAAAACACGCCATGCCAAAATTATGATTATTTTTTTTAAATAGATTTCTTTATCATTGGACTACGTTGTTACATACAATTATTATTCAAAACCTTTTTTGCTAAACCCCTACTTAGCAAATTCTCAATTTATTTATGCTTTAATTTCACAGAGGCTTAATCCCCCATAATAGCACTCTTAAAAAAGCAATTAACATTTCGAATTTAGATTAAATTTCCATACTGCCATCGCTACTGAAAAACACTGCCTTACGTTATTATAACTTTCTTCCAAAGAAGCATATTTCTTCCAATTTAGAACGGAAAAGCTCTACTTAATATGTTCCACAAAGGCAAAGTGACGTTGCTAAATCCTCTTTATGTTAATATAACTCTGACAGTTTCTTTCGCATCGTCAAGCCTCTTTGCCTCCTAATTAAAAAAAGACTGTGTTTGTGTTACGAAGTTCTGGGATAACTTATTTGTAAGGTTCCACATGGTCCCCATGGACATTTGTATCACTATGGAAATTCAATGGGATCCAAATGTGGCGAACGGAATGAAAGCAGAGAAGTGCCAGGTGTCACAGAACGGCAAAGGTAATTCGGTTGTTTATATTTCTTTGTAATTATATTGCCTCTTGAGATAGAAGTATTTGTAAGTGAATGATGGTTGGGCTTTTATACACTGCTTTGCAAAATATTCCATGCACTGTTCGACAAAATGTTCCGTTCACTGTGTAAACTTGTTTTCACTGTATACGACCTAAATTTTAACTTCAATAATAAGGAATATTATTAAAGTTATTTTCTTATAAAATTTATATTAATCTAGAGAAGAGCTTTAGTGTTAGGAAAATCTTTTAGATTTTCCTAACACTAGATTTACTTATTCAGTAAAAAATTCTAAAATTTATAAAATTAAAAAATATGTGTTGTTGGAAAAACTGAAATCCTCAAACGAGTTTATTTTTTTTACAATTGTACGCTGTGAAAGTCCCCCTTACGGCGGCGCAGCATGATTCACAATGACAATGTTAAGTCAAATAGAGCTTTCACATGCAAAGTGGAAAAATATCGCAAGCGCGGTAAGTTTTGGTATCAACGGTACTTTTTTTTTGCCACTATATGAGCGAATACCGTTGATAAAACCATGAGTGCGATTGTGAATCCAGGCCTAAGGCCTAAAACTTCTCCTTACTTCAAGTAAAAAACATCGGGTAAATAAACAGCCATTTTTTTTGGCCCGGTTTTTCAGAGAAACCCATGGTAAGTCGATCTCCAGGAGTGTTTTCCATCAAGATAACGTGGTACGTGAACTTTTCCTCACCTCTAAGGATCAGGTTGCTTAGGGAAAATGTCTGGAATTTCTCACTCGCTAAGTAGGGATTTTGTGAAGGGTAGGTTTTTGCCAGACGCTTGGTTACAGAAATATGTTGCGTGGTTGGGGTTCACGTTCAGTTTTAGTTCCAGGTCTAATTTTTTTTTGATGAAAATAGAATTGGGCAATTGAGTAAAAAAATTGCTAAAATTATAAATTGATCTATACAAGCTTTGTTTTGTTTCACTATTTTTTCACTCACTATTTCCCAGTATGAAAAATATAAGTAATTAGCTTGTCTAAGGTGACGCAAATACTGCCAGCTTTCATTCCTGAACTTCCAACAATAGGTGTTCCGATGGGTACTCTGTTCCCCCATGACATTGATTCACCAATTGAGGCTCAAAAAAAGAATTCATTTTCATTTAGAATTTCTGTTACCACTCATGACCTGAAACATGCACGTCAATTGTTTAAAAAAATTTAGTACTAAATTTTTAAACAACGTTTAGTTACTAATTTTAAGAAATTGTTGATTTAGAGAATGTTATTTTAATTAAAAATGACTATTAATTAATTTTAATTTGCATACTAGATTACTTTATTTTAATTTTTTAAAAAATAGTTTTAAAAAATTAAGTTTATTTTAGTTTTAAAAAAATCTAAAATGCTTTTGAAATAAAATAAAATTTTCTTTCATACACACACAACAATATCTGTATCAAATTTCATTTCAGTTTCGGCAGTAAATGTAAAAACATAATTGGCCGGCAGAATTACTCTTTTTATTAGAAGGCAAAGAAAAGAGTTATATGAAATAAAATTCATAGAAAATTCTATAATTTTTTCGGTCTTGATTCTTGTAAACAAAAATTAGGCAAATTGAACTATGAAAATTAAACTATTCGAAACTTGTACATTAGTATTCATTTTGCATAAGCATGCAATAAAATGTGGAGCAAATATTTTCGTCGCATTCTTTATTAGAATCCTGGGAATGAGTTCGCCATGGTTTGATTCAATTAAAATATTTATGCGTCAACTATTTTGCATTCATTGATGGAGATAAAAATGTGGTATGATCTCAACGACTACCTTTTTAAAGTAATTCATTAGAAATTAAAGTTATGGAATGTTTCTTTGAGGTAAATTGTATTTTATAAACATGTGGCATCATATTTATGCGTTCCTCTGTATTTTTTTACCTGCTTGAAATCCACGTTAGAGTTATGTTTTAAAGATTTTTAAAAAATTTTTGCATTTCGTTATTCTAATTTTAGAATTTTTTCAATAAAACGTATAATAGTCTCATAATTATTTGTATTGTTTTAAAAGTAAGATTTTATTACCTATTCGCAGATAAAATGTCTTTAGTAACTTCGGATTCCAAAATCAAATCTATTTTACAGTTTAGAGTTTACATTTCCTATATTCCATAAAATGTCAAACATCAAACTAAGGTTTGTTTATTATTGGGTAATTTTTATGTTTTTATATAATTTATTTGGAATGCGTTACAAAATTTTCAAAGGGAATTTTTTTTTATAAAACTTTATTTTGTAAAGTAAAATGTTTCTAACTGTTGAAGATCAAGGCCATCCACACAGTATTCATAAAAGTTGTACATTTCCAAAATAAAGTTACGATTATAATTCTGGATTTAAGTCTATTAATGTCTTTCATCCCATTTGAAATACAAATATAAAATTAACAAAACTCAAATATCTATTTAATTAAGGGCATTACACTTCCAACATCCCATAAAATGTCACATAACTATAAGGTCTGTTTATTATTAGTTCCAAATTTCGTCGTAACGCACAGTCATAGTCATCAACGGTTTCTATCCGAAAAAAATCGCGGTAATCGTTAATAACTTCTGAATATGTATGCAATGTGTGCGTGCTGGCGCATTTTATACAGTATGATTTATTTAACTGTCACGTGAGCGTGTTTTCCAGGCCTTGAATACACGTGTAATCGTGCGCATTACACGTTTTATATGTACGTTGGCGTTGCGACCGTGTCATGTTACTACTATGGTCTATATATGTTAGTTAAAGGTCAACTTTTTTTTCTGTTGAGATTTGGAAATTATTATTTTGGGTTTAATTGAAGGTTTTCTAGTGAAAATGAGTATTTATTGAAATTGCCATGTAAATGTATCTGCTATTTCGGTGTAAATACACTTTAAACACAAATTTACCACCTGTTTTCATTTACAATCACTGTGCCTAACCCTCTAATTTACCATTGGCCATCACAGTGGGATGGTAAAAGTGCTGCCATTACACTGTGCTTTGAATTTTCATGTAACGTAAAAATTATTGTGTGTACCACCAAAAACGTTGGATTCACTGGAGGGATTGGGTGAACTCATCTTCTATGTTTAAACGCTATTGGAGTAAGTTGTTCATGTGACTCTGCACGTCGCGAAAACATCAATATCGATTTTTCTTTACAATTTGGCTCTTAAACTAGCTTGTGCGTTAAACTTACAAATTATTCGTATAAAATAAACAGATAACTCTGTAAATTTTACGGTATTTTCTGCCTCACCAGCTGGCAGCTTTTTCTGTAAATACTACAGCCATTTTTACAGTGCACTATAAGGCTATGTCCTGACTACGCCACAAATGCCACAAAGGCAACAAAACTTGGCGACTTGGAAGAGTCAGTCCCCATGCTATTGCATCGCTTGGCGCCCTTGGCGGTCGCCAAATTTTGTTGCATTTGTTGCCTTTGTGGCGTTTGTTGTCGTAGTGAGGACATAGCCTATGAACCACATTTATAGTGAAACCAAGCGCCAAATTTTTAACAGTGCAGTTAATAACCAAGCCCAAACTGTCCTTCCAGATTCTCCGTTCCATGGCAACGGCAGCACCGTAAACTTGCCGCAGCAGCAACAGCAGGATCATCACCAACCGCCCTCAGCCCTACCCACTGGGTCATTGGTGTGTCAGGAGTGTTCAGGTGGAACCTTCTTCGGTGTGTATCATACACCGACAGCCGACAGAAAACAGTTTGAGTCCCTGCCACAGAACTCTACACGTAAGTTATATTCACAGATCTGTAGGGTGTCCAGACGTACAGCATTTCGCAGTACAGATTGTTATTAAACTATCTAGCTATAAAAATTGTGTAAATAGTCACTAAAAACGTTTTCATAGTTTACGATGTAAATCAAAAATAATTTATGAAAATTTAATGATGATTTCATAGTTTAAAAGTTCACTGAAAAAAAAATTTAGTAACCATTACCAAATTTGAGTAACCAGTACCAAATTATTTGGTCGTATATGAGTTAAGTAGGTATTTTGTACACGTTACCAAATGATTTGGTAACGAAAATTTGGTACCAGCTACTATGTAATTTTGTAGCTAATACTAAATAAATTTGGTAACTATCACAATGTATTTGGTTTTCGTTATTAAATATTTATTAAACCGTACCAAACGAGAAAAGTATACTTGCTATTAATTACCAAACATTTGTTTCAAGGACCAAAAATTTGGTCGAATTTACCAAATGAACTAAACGTATTAGGTATATATTACCAAATATTTATTATTGAATACCAAATATTTGGTAAAAATTACCAAAACCAATTAAAATAATTGGTTATGTTAACAAATATTTTTTTTATCTAGTACCAAATATTTGGTGAGATTTACCAAACGATTTTAACGCACATGTTATATTCTACCAAATATTTGTTGTCAAGTACCAATTATTTATTATACAGAACCAAACGAATTAAAAGTATTTGTTATAGATTACCAAATATTTAATCAAGTTAAATGGGCCACATTAAAATAGATTGCTTAAAAACCCGTAATGAAGTAATTAAAATGGATGTTAAAACAGAGCTTTAAATTACCTTAAAAACAAGGTGTAGTCTAGTTGGACATCCGTCATAATATCTATAGGTACCTTGCAGCCCAACACACTAGGCAGTGTTAGCCTACTCATGACTGCCTAGTGTGTTGGGCTCAAAGGTGCCTATAAATATTATGACTAAGTCTAACTGAACTATATCTTGTTTTTAAAGTAATTTAAAGCTGTGTTTTCCATCCAATTTGAATTTCTTCATTTCTGGTTTTTAAGCAATCAATTTTAAAAATGGACAATTTTTTGGTACCTGCAGCAAAAATTGTAAAAGTAGTTATTTAAACTAAATTTAGGTTTTGCATGTTATAAAAATAAAGCATCATAAAACTGGCTTCCTATTTTGTTTCGATTGAGTTTATTAAGCTGGTGACAATACTTACCCAAAATAGCATCCATGACTCAGTAAAAACTCGTGAAACTATATGAAGTTAGTTTTAAATTGAAGGGCAACATATGAAAAATTTAATTTTTTAAATATGAACTTTAAAATATATCTTTTACTATAATTATCAGTCACTCATTAGCGCTGGAAAAACTAAAACAAAAACCCAGAAAGTTCAGAAAGAGTATTTATTTCAGACATAATAAAGATACTAAAGGACAAAGATACTAAAACAAAGGTCAAAAGTACAAAAGTATTTATTTCAAAGATATAAAAACAAAGATACTAAAAGAAATGTCTTACATAAAAATACATTTTTTTTAATTAGACATTTGACCTGAAATATTGACCTCGGTACCAATTCAGCACATAAATCAGGCGTTAAGGACTTAAGAGACTCTTCATCCACATATTCATCTAAAAGCAAAACAACAACAAAAATCAGTTTCGATTTCATAATATACAATGTAAAAATTAAATATAATTTTAATCTTGATTCATTGTTATCTTTAGTAAACTTTATGAAAATTTTTAATATAAAAAAATAATAAAGCTGTTCAAAAATATAATCATCAAAAGCATCTTAAAAACTGAAGTATATAATAATTAAGTTTAAATAAAACACAAAATTGCTTTTGTCAAATTATAGGTAAATTGACTTTTTATGCAATAATTTAGTACAATTTGCAAAAATTAAATTTAGTAAGAGTCACAAAATCGTTGAATTCCAACACAAGCGAAAAAATTTTTTGTTTAGGAAATTCATATTAAAATTAAATTGTAGTCTGACTATTTTTTCAACCCTGGCAATATAAAATTTAAAAGAACTAAAATTTTACATTAAAAGGATTTAATATATTGGAATTTTCAAATGCCAAATATTACTGACAGAGAAATGTATAAAGAGTGGAATAATACATAAATTAAACATCAAATTTTTTTTAAAAATTTAAAACGGAACTGCATATATTCCTTAGAGGCATGTCCGTAGTCTCTTTGGCGGGGGGGGGGGGGGGGGGGGGGGGCGATTATTTCCCAAACACTCAAAAATTTCGATTGCCGGTTATTCTTATTTTCAATCGGCCGATCGATGGAGAAAAAATCAAATACCAAAGTCGGTCATTTTGTGGGAATTCAAACAAAAAATACGATTTCACCGCAAACCTTTCCGAATTTAAAAACTTCTTTAGTTTCAATTAAAAACACAATGAAATTCACTCAGCAACAAAAAAAATTCCAAAGTAGCGGGCCTTGGCGCCACGGATCGTAATTTTTTAAAGTAATAAAGTACCTAAAATTTGGTTGACTGATCTATCCTGAACTAAAAAAGAAACGAAACCCTGATCATACGACGATTACGCTGCGAACCAGTAAATATTGCGAGGAGTTGTGGTTTGGTTAAGCGATTTTTTTCAGAGAGAAAACTTTAAAAAATAAACGAGATCCTACTGCGATTACGTTTACTACTGTAACTAGCAAATATTACTAAGCAAAGCGGCTGGTTGAAAAATCTGATCACAAGTAGAACTTTAAAAAGAACACTAACCTTCTGCGATTTCGCGGCTACTTAGCAAATGTTACAAGTCGTCGTGAGTAGGTTTACTTTCCGCACGAATAAGAAAAATACTTTGATCCGCATTGGGCATTTTATTTCCGCAAATGAAATATACATCGTTTAGATTTTTTTTTTTTTAAATCCCATTAAAATCATCAGCCTTGTTTTTCTAGGCCGACGAACGATTGATTCATTAAATGCTACAAACTTACTAATACCAAGGCGAAACAAATCTCCAAAATAAATTTTGTATTTTTGATCAAAGCTTATCCGTAGTTTTAACTGTGTTTCCGTAACTCCGTAGTTTGATAACCTCGTCCGTAGAAACTACGGACAATCCGTAGTACTTGGCAGGTATGCGGAAGTAACCGAACAAAAGGAAAAAATACGAGACACGCCGACTTTAAACCTAATGGCGTATTAAAAATATATATAACTATAATAATATATTTAAAAAAAGGTATATTGAGATAAAACATTCAATAGCAAACTATAAATATAACAAATGATTATGAAAATGGAAATCTGAAAATATAAGAAACATCTTACGTTTCGAAGCCCATGGAAAGTAGTGTACAGAGTATATTAATCTGATAGGACTAACTTAAAATTAGAAAAGTTAAAAATATATTTAGCTAATATAAGCTACACATTTCAATATTTACCTAAATATACACATTATAAAACACAATAAATTATCTCTTACCTTGAAACTTTTGTATGAGAAAATCCCCAAGCTTTTAGTAAATTCGCACACCCTGCGTCCGCCATTGTAAATGTTGTTTATTGCCGCCAAACACCCATGATTCCAAGCTGCCAGCCAATCGGAGCGGTCTAGATTTTGAGCAAAGGATTTTGCTAGGGAGTAGCAAATGTTTTTGCTAAACGCAAGCATAATTTGGTAACCGCAAGTAAATACTGATCACCAAATATATTTGGTAACGGTTACATACCTTTTTTTTTTCCGTGTTATTGACTGAAATAAATGTAGTCAGGCTACAGATCCGCCGGAGTGTCATATGTACAGTTTGCTATATTTTCGAAGAGGGAATCATTAAACTTTCTCTTAGCGCCCGGAATCCGGGAAATGGTTTTTAACGAGTTAAATCCGGCGAGTTGGAAGTTTGGTTGGTTCAATAACGTCGTACTACGGCCACAGTTGGAGGTTCAGAACTGGTTTTATATTAGGATCACTACCAACCGCCCTCAACTCTACACTCTTAAAACAAAAGAGTGAAATTCACTCCTTTAGGAGAAGTGCATTTTCGGCACCGGAAAGGAGTGAAAATTAACTCAGACTGAGCTAAAACCGCTCGTTTCAAGAGTGTAGGACGCAGATTGTTTTCTTTTATTTCTTTTACTCACTCAGAAAAAGAGTGAAATTCACTCCTATAGGAGAAGTGCATTTTCGGCACGGAAAGGAGTGGAAATTAACTCAGACTGAGTTAAAACCACTCGTTTGTTTTAAGAGTGTACCCACTTAGTTATTGGTGTGCTTGGTGTCACTTGGTTATTATAGTGCTTTTTAAATGTTATTTCTAATTTTTAATATTTTTTTGCGTTGTAATTACTAGTGTTCTATATTCCCCAGATCGGATATTCGACCCATCGCAATACTTTCATTACCTTACATTTCATATTAGGTAATTGAAAGTAAAAATAACGTTTAATATTTGCTGAGGGGAACATTGAATGGAAGTTGAGGTCTTAAACCCTAAAAATATACTTTATTTGTAATTAATACTCAACTCGATTCTAAATTCTTTTGTAATTGATTCTCCGAAATCTTGCTTGACGCTCGTTATATTTTTCTACAAATAAATGACTGATACACGGAACCAAAAGACGAAAATTATTTCTCAGATCTTCTTCTATCGAACTATTTCAGTTCTTAAAGTTTAAAATGAATTCTGCAGTAACAGGGACGTAAAACAAAACATCCATTCAAGTGGATACCAGTGCTCAGGATTATAAACACAGCGATTTCATTTTTTGGCGGGATTTTGTTTCACTACTATGAAGATAATAAATATGTTTATCTTTTTTCCAGCGCCCCACCCACCAGACCACCATCGTTCCCTCCCCCCGACGACAACTGTCGTCACCACTTTCCACTACACCCCCGAACTCCGATACAAACCCGTCTATTTCGGGGATCCCCGGCTAAGGAGGTACAGCCACGGGTAAGTACTATCATGATTATTCGGTGAATATGATAAATGAGAGAGAGAGTCATTACCAAAACAAGGAGTAGTAACCATGTCCTCATCCTTTAGTGACTTTGAATAATAGTTCCAAATTTATTTATTTTTGTTTACTTAGTCTTGCAATACAATGTTTTGAGGCAGAAGAGCAATAAAAAAGTTTTTTTTTGTCGTGTCCATGAGAGTCGAACTCTATATGTGTCCGTGAAATTTGATAATTTCTTCTACGACTTGCTTGATGTTGTCTCCATACGGATCTAGCATAGTCGGCAGTACTCCAATCTTTCTCAGGCTGGTGCTCATAGCCGGACACTCATAGATGTGAGTAGGCGTAAGCTGTGTATCAGGAAAATGTTCACAGCTTCTATAGATCTTCCTGCCATCTCCATCTATCTTCATACCCCTGTGGTGTCCGGTTCTCAGCCTAGTTATGGTTTTAAGAGTAGATCTGTTCGCATTTATTTCAGAGAGAAGATGTTTGGTCTGAATGGATTGATCTTTTCAATTTTTTTTTGATCTCAAACTGGTTGAACTGTCCCCAAGAAGATATCATAAAATGTAGTATGTATTACATTCATTAAGTATTTAAAGAAATATTTGCAGTGTTTTGGTTTTTATTTAAAAAAATATTATTATCAATTTAAAAATTTAGAAGTGAAAATGATTTTTTTTATTTTGTTTGTTTAATTGATTTTTTTAATTGTTCCTCATAAAATGTATTTCTGTCCACTCCGTGGATATCAGTTTTAATGCTCTAAAATAACATTAAATGGCTCTACCAGCCATCAGACTAACTCTAAAAGAATATAAGTAAGCCTATCACTTAATCTCTAAAAGGAATCTAAAATTATGGTTGAAATTATGATTTTATTGTGTAAAATTGATAAATTTATTTAGCAAATGCTAAATTCTATGTGTGTCATATTTTAGAAAAATTAGTTCGATAGATTTTGCATAACCATAAATTTATGTAATGTGAATATAATTACGTGGTCCATTAAAAGATGCGAAGTTACAACTTTAAAAAAAAGTTTAGTTAACTGCATAAAAATCGCATCAAACTGTTCGTTCATTCAAAACTGCATAAAAATCGCATTTTTGAAATAAATTACTACCTTTCGGAAATAAATTCCTAAATTTCATCTAAACTCTTACAGATACACTGTTGAAAGGAAAAGGCCCTCTGCAGGGGATATTGGACTCCAGGATTTCTGTCGATCTATGTTGGCGGCCAAAAGACCAGAGATGCCAGCCAACGATTACAATATCAAGGAAAAGTGTTATGAGAAGACAGAGGTATGGCGGTAACATTCATTTATATTTTCTTGGTATTAATGTAAATAAAAACTGTATTGAAAAATTCGAGAAATTAATGTAGTTATTAGGCAAAAATAAGTTAAATTAATATGTTTGCTGCATTAAAAAAATATGAATTTGTGGAGAGGCATGGAAGGAAAAAGGGAATTTACATGTTAGAAAATTAATGTATTCTTTAAAATTAATATACCAAATTTTATCTTTTTGAGCTGTGAGGACATTATGTACATATGCTAAAACTCCTTGACAATATGGGGGTGGAAAGAAACTGCAGAAGTATTCCCACAAATTTACAGGAAGAGGAAAGAGATTTTTTGTGTGCGATGCATCGACAAAGACGACCGACGGGGGATCTTCCGATAAAGTTTCCCTTTTGTAAAAGAGTTTTTGAAGTACACACACATAAGATTCGAAAACGTTTTTGTTAAATAATCGACAGGAAATAAAGCATAACAGTAATAATAGCTAGAAAGTTTATTGTTTTCTGAACGGGGTGGCTTTTTTGGCGGATGAAGCATTTTGCAGACTCTACAACTACATATTCCCCATAACTGAGATCCACTTATTTATGACACCATCTAGGTGGCTCTCGCCACCAATTTTTATGCTCATATTACAATGAATCTGAGCTTTCTGTGGATGTTAAAATATACCATCGTTTAATTTTGACGAGAGAACGAAAGGAAAATCGGCACTCAAATGATCTTTTACATGCCACGTAATCATATATTACATACATGCCGATGATTTTCTTATCCTGAAAATCTGCTGACTCAGCCGGCTCGAACCCGTAATCTTGGGCTTATGAGACGAGCACATAATACCTCACAACCATTGAGCCACTAGAAAGTCTCATTAAAAAAATCAAAATACAATTGAAAAAATAATTGTTCAAATATCCTTGTTATCCCTATGATGGCCTCCAGTGTTCTCGGATCTGGTGCGAATAATAGAGAATTTCGTCGCTTTCTCTGATTTTATATTCACAATTAAACTTTTAATGTTGTGTTATATTACTTACTTTTGTAAGCCTCGTGGAATACTTTGTGAAACACGAAGTGATTTTAAATTTGTTCTAAATAAAAAAAAATATCCTCATTAAAATAGCATCTTATAGCTTTAGAGACATTTAACCAAGTTCAACTTGGTGTATCTCTCACATAAGCTTCCTATATTAACCATTCCCTATCTACCAGAATCCCGACAAAGACATCCACCCTCACGAAATCCAGCACAAGAAGGGGGGCGGCACCCCTCTGCGAAGCCCCAAGATGGTGAAGGAGGTCCTCAAGCGGATGTCGTCACACCCGAGCGGGAGGGATCCCCAGGGCGCCGTGGACACGTCATTCTCGGACGAAGAGGACATTGATTTCTATGTGGAGAAGGAAGACGCATTCGAGATGGGGCTGGTATCGAACCCGAAGACTCAGAGTCAGGACGCAGTCTCGAGGTACGACATTTTTCAAGATTTCATAGATAGGTCATAATAGGGATTAATTACCTATCGTTCATTTAATTACTATTCATTTTAAACTTCTGCACTTTTACAATTAAGACAAATAAAATTGAATAATTGAAAATTGAATAATTTAAATTGAGTACAATCTTAGATATTAACTAACAATTTTGTTCATATATTTGTCGAATACACTATACAGAAAATATAAAAAGGGGATACTAAATATAACAGAAGAACGTCACTGTATGAAATTGGTGTGGCTGCTACAGAAATATGACTCATTTATTTGGAATTGGGTTAGATGGAATTATCGTCGCACTATAGAGCTACACGAGGGCTATTGACGACTGGCGTCATAATTTAGAACTACAGTCAAGCGACAAGCCGATCCCTGAGTATAAGCACCCAACACAACTTTTAAGGACGACATCGCATTTGCGTCATGACTTTGAAGCACATTAAACAAGCACTCCCTCTACAATGGGTATTATTCTCGGGCCCTTTTCGACTGCAAGGGCCGTTTATAGGTCGTCAGTAAATTTGGTGATGACGAACCTGGAGCCTTTCTTATGTAAGGCGAGCGCCTTACCGACTGGGATCCCCAGCCCGCTAGAGCTAAGGAGATAGGAATTACATGGAGAAGATTGGCTCGAAAAAAAAAGTGAAAAGTTGCCAAATCAATGTAATATACAGGAGCTCGCAATGATATTTCTGTTTCAGAAAATCTTTCTTTTTATTCTTTGGAAATAAGTATGGATTACAAATACATACTTCAAGTCACATAAAATTTTAAAAAAATTAAAAAGGATTTTTCCATTATTGACAGTATTATCAACTAATGCCTTAGGCTAAAGCTAAAATATCGGAGATGAGCACTAAACGATTTAACAGAATTCACAATATTAACTTCAACATATGCATACACATATTTAGTAGAATCAATACAATAAAAAAAATAGATATTTAAAGTGATAAGGAGCAAAAAGAAAATTAAAAAATTTCTTCTTATGTAGAAAAATAAACATTAACCGCATTGGGTTAAATTTAACTATTATATTAAATTTAGACATTGTATTGAAGTGGGTTAATGTTATTCGCATTCAATATTGTTAGATACTAGTCACACATCATGCAATATTAAAGTGGGTCAAATTTCGACTTATTTGGTTGCAGTGAACTTGGTATGATTGGATCGTGTTTCCACTACTGTATGCAGTTGGATAACAGTTGTATAAACAGGTGCAGAAAAAGTAGCAACTTATATTCATGTACTATATCGATGAAAATGTCTACCTTTTGCTCAATCGTGACTAATATATTTAAAAAGTACCTCCCTTAGAGAAGTAAACATCTCCTTGAAGTTGGTTTGTAACGTTTCGTTGTTTTGAGGAACGTTTTATGTAAGTCCTCAAGCAGAAAAATGCCTACTGTTCTTGTTATAACATTGAAAACCAATTGTTATGCCACAGTTCATTCTGCTTGTGCAATTTCTTCTTGTCATAGTTTATCCAACAGCCTACTGCTACTCACCAGGCCGACTATACATTTCATGTTCCGAACAGAGCTCGTTCCTCTCTATCAGAACAGGTGGAAGAACGTGCTAAGTTACAAAAAGGTTAAAACGAGAAAATGGGATTTTAAGTTTTTAGTTTGCACTCAGATCTGTTGAAAACAGCAATTGCAAACCGGAAAATATGCTAAACTTAAAGTTTATGAAAGATGGGAACCTTGTTATTGTTAAAGAAGTTAGTAATATGTTCATTGACACAAATATCTCAATTTTTTCGAAAATTTCACTTAGCACGGTCTTCCACCCACTAAGCTCTTCAATTATAAAATTTCGAACCAAATTGATTCAATGACTATTCAATTTGTTAATCACGACTTTATTGCTCATTATCAACATAATCTATAAACAAATATAAAATAAGAGACTAATTGCAAAATAGGACCCAATGTGAACTTTGATGTATCACTTCCCATGCTTAATCGTTCACGCGACGTTGAAAAATATGTTACTATGTGCCACCGGCCAACCGAGGCGAATCCCACAATCTTCCACGAAGTTCTATTCTGGCGTGCATCAGGTAACATCTATCACACACCACTAACACTTGGAGCATGCAAAGTCGCAATCTATAACTCAAAGTTGGTTTCGGAGTGTTTGAAATTGGGTTTTTATAAACATGTCAAGGCTCGTTGGGGTGGATTCATCTTAGTGGCTATATGTGTTATTAGAAATGATGGTCTTGAACTTTATGATTGTGTTTCGTATCGTCCAGTTCTTGATGTAATGAGAAGATTTTGTTATAGATTTTTGTTGCAATAGTCAACGTGAACCACTGTTTCAAAGCCTGGTGTAGAAAGTTCGAATTGGAATCTTAGGTATCCTTAACTATTTGATTTGTTATGTCAAATGGAATATAAGAGACCTTTGTGATGCGAGAGAAGCTACTATAGTTACTATTGTGCTGATATATCACACGACTAAACACTTGGAGCTTGGAGACATCTACAAGCATGCAAAGTCGCAATCTGCAGTAGGCTGTGACTCAAAGAGTATTTTTTGGAATTTTTTTTTAATAAATGTGAAGGTTAGTTGGTTTATTTTTCTGGATAGCTATGAAGTGCTTTCTGTGATGCTGGATAAGTGTTTGATCGTCTTGAGGTTTAAGGATTAAGGCCATTGGATTAATTCTTCAAGACCTTTCACTGGTCCCTGGGTAAGACTTGGTTGTAAAAATTGTTTGCACACAACAGCACACCTGAAATTCTACGCACAATTATCGAAACAACTCCAAAATCCTAAATGCAATGTTCTTCCACCAGAGACCACGTCCAGTCTGACAATCTAGTAGAAGAAGAAGTCCTCCAGACCATACGCAGACCCAAGGACCATTCCACCATGCCCTTCAGTGGAGAGAAGTTCCTCGGCAGAGAAGAGATAGAAGAGTACTCCAGGAGGTTCATGTCACTGACAAATGCCAAGAAAGCATCGCAGAAAGACACCAGAACTGATGATTGCCCAGCTCCGCCTAAGCCACCCAGGAACTATGATTCGTTGCCAAGAGGGTTCAAGACGTCAAATGGAGATACCCGATACGGTAAGTTTGATGATTATCTACCATTAACCAATCTCTGAACGTTACACCCGGCCTTTTCCGTAATTTATGCAATAGTTTTTTTCAGCAATAACATTTTTAATTTTTAAAATTAAATAATCAATTTGCATTGATATTCTATTCTTTTCAGTTGGAAAAGATTTTAAGATCATATCTTCAAAAATAACTTAATTTTGAATTTTTAAATTTATATTATTAAATATTATTATTATTATATTATTAAAAATATTATTATATTATTAAAAAATTAAATTTAAAATTTATACGGCCGCTCAGAAGGTTTTTAAATTAATATCTGGCCTGATCCGTATTTTAATGCAAAAGTAGGTCTGTTTTTGCGCCTGGAACTATAAGTTGCGATTTCACTTTGACTGTAGGTAAATATGTAGCTATTTTTTTTTAACTTCAAATGGTATGAGATTTCGAAGTGCTACTTTCGTATTCCAAAATATTTTTTGTTCCACCATTTTTCACTGAGAACTATTAACTTTTTTCGAAATCCGCAATTAATAAAAACTCCTAAATCTCTTATCAGCTCACTTTTTGTACATTTTCTCCCTGTAGGTAATATCGAGTTTTTAAAATGTTCTACCCTAACTGTAAGAACTAAATTTATAAATTTTCTACAATTATGCTCAGCTTGGGTTTTAACCTCTCAGCAATAAATTTATTAATTAAAATCGGTCCCAAAACAGAACCCTGGCATACACCACTTTCAACTGTTGCACAAACAGAGAACCTACCACTGATGTAAGCCTTGTGTGTTCTGTTCGCCAAGTTTTTATCCAACGAATCTTTGCTGTTAATTTCAACTTGATTAACGATTTTATCTAATCAAGTTAAAATTCTTATAGCAGAACGAAACTATAATAATCACTATGTTCTGGAAAGAATTTCGCTCATGAATCTATCATTTATACGAAGAACAATCTTTAAACAAAAAACATTAAAAATATATAACTTAGAACCTCTGTTAAATAACCTCTTGTAGTTAAATTACAAAAATGCCTGCGTTTTGGAAAGAATTCCGCTTATGTATCAAATGTACGAAATACAATATTTTAAACAAAATGCATTTAAAATATGACTAAAAACCTCTGTTAAATAAGCAAATTGAATTTCTACCTGTGTGTCATTACAGACGTGGTGTCTTCCGGTATCCGTCCCTTCTCCAAGAGCAGCCATGGCAGCCAGGGCAGCAGTTCCGGTTCCTCCCCGCAGCAGAACTACTTCGTGGTGGTGGCTATCGACTTCGGCACTACCTACAGCGGATACGCTTTCAGCTTCACCCAAGACTCCGACAATATACACATGATGAGGAAATGGGAAGGTGAGTGGTGCACATTAATGGTGATTGGGTAGTCGGACAGGGGGCTTGATCACAGCCTACTCAACTACTAAGGCCGAAGAAGCTTTCCCAAACAAGCTCGGGGACGGAAATTGTGACGTCATAGTTCCGAGTGACATTGTTCCGAAGATGAAGACAACCTGTCTCGAAACCTGTTCGGAACCACTCGTTCACGGCTGACCACAATTTTAGGGTTCCGAATTCGCCCGAACTTGTTTCTCGATCTAGTTTCTCGCACTGGGAACAGTGACGTCAAAATTTCCGTCTACGCACATGTTTGGGATAGCTTCTCTGGCCTTGTTATTGAAGTTGGTCGTGGCCTGATCTAGAAATACACGGACTGCAGGCACACAAAAAAAATTGGGAGCCCCTTTGCGGAAAATTTTGCATATGATCACACGTTATGATAGTGCCAGTTGGTCGATGTGTCATATTTTTCTACTTTTTTATCAACTTCCTTATAATATCAATCATATTAGGTCAATGTTTAAGTTAAATTCAAGCTAAAATTAAAGGAAGGCCTCAACATTTTCCACATTTACTGACATTTTGGAGATCCGCGACTTTTTTATAAAATAAAATAAAATTTAGGGTGCCTAAAATTTGGGGGCCCTAGGCCTGGGTCTAAAGGGCCTTATGGAGGATCAGGCCGTTTAGAATGAGTTATTTCAAAGGATGTTTGGATGCCAAAGAGCTTCATTTGGTGGTAGGTTTCACCAAAAAAAACCCTGGTTGTTCCTAGAAGCTGAAACGACTGTGTGGTGAAATGATTCATCATATTTTTGGTATCTGGTTGAACCATTTTCATATTTGGAAATGGCTCGAATACCAAAAATATGGTGAAACGTTTCACCAAACAGCCGCAGCTACTAGGATCCAGTTTTTTTTGTGAAACGTAAAGCCAAATTTTTAATAATGTTCAAAATAAAAAAATTTTGAATTTAAGAAATAGTGGAATATAGGTCCTTTTTCTATTACATATTTTCAAATACATGAATCAGCAATTTGTAATGGTATTCAGTGGGTCAAGAGTTGTATAAAAGGCGATTTATGAATTTGAGAAATATTGTAGTGGAAGATAAAGCAATGTATATATTGTATTATTTGCGAAAGAATAGTTACACGCAGTAATTTTTTTTCTGACATGACAGTATTGCACGAAAGATGAATTTCTCTACATTTTCCGAGAATTATCAGAACTGATCATTTTAATTTTCTATTTTACCCGCACCCTAGTACACTTAAACGGTCATAATTTCCTACAATGTTCTATTTGAATTTTTTTTTAGAACGTTGAATTTTTTTTTCAATAGTATAAAATTGAACTAAAGGATTTAAAAAAAAAAAACATTTCTTTGGTTTCCAAAACTATTACATGCATCATTTAGATATTTTCTTTCTGAATGAACAATACTTAGTTAATGATACATGCTAAGCATACATGTCGTATACACGTTTGCCAACCCAATGGCCCTCTAGCGGTGTACCCCTACAACAGTTGCTGACCACCATTTTTCACATCACTGGAGAGATTGAGCATTCAGAAGGGTTTCTCATTGTAACTTAACTTGTTATTTTCTTAATAAAATAGTAATTCTTTTTGAAGTCTTTCTGGCCCTCTCCCGCCCTAACATACACTACAAAGTTGAAAAAAAGCAATAATATTAATATAGTTATTTATGCAACAAGTGTGAAAAGTAACACTTTTTAAAACTAGTGGATTTTATTTCACGAGCGAGGTACGAGCGAGTGAAATAATGACACGTGTTTTAAAAAGTGTTACTTTTCACACGCGTTTCATACACTATTTTTTATAATTACGTGAAAAAAATCAAATCTCATTGTTTAAAAATAATTCACATGCTAATTTTTTTACGTAAAGATCGGCATCGATAAATCTCTGGAACTACAAAAGGCAAACTTATTTTTTAGTTTAAAGTCAAACATTTGAACATGGATACCGATTTAAAAATAAAAAAATAATAACATTCACGCGCATAATATTTATAAATAAAGCAGATCAATAAATTTCTGGATTTTATGAATATTATGAAATAGAAATTTTACTTGAAATGTTGGCATCTTATGAAAAGAGTGAAAAAAAGTACTTTTTTTCACTGCTTTTGGGTGAAAAAAAGTCATTTTTTATCACTGTTTCTAAAAAGTATAACTTTTCGCACGCGTCTGATATTAAAATTATAGTGTAAAAATCGGATTTTTTTTCACTCAATTATAAAAAAAACATTTAATACATAGTTTAGCCCTAACACGTTATATTCCATACAGGTGGAGATCATGGAGTACAAAATCAGAAAACGCCGACGACATTACTTCTAGATTCGGATGAAAAATTCCATTCCTTTGGGTATGCCGCCCGAGATTGCTACCACGATCTGGACCAAGATGAAGCTAAGAAGTGGCTGTTTTTCGAGAAATTCAAAATGACACTGCACAAGACGGAAGTAGGTGACAAGTTGATATTTTTTTTTTAAATATTGAACATTAATTAGGTTTCATTAGTTTAATTATTTAAGAAATAAAGTATTAAGGTTTTCGTGTATGCATTCGAAGAGTAACTTGGTTTGAATCGGCTTGTTTCAGGCGACGTAATTCTTTTATTCTTTGTTTTCTTTCGATCGATGCTCCGATTGGTACTCTGTTCTCACGTGACATTCATTCACCAATCGAGGACCGAGAAATAATTTATTTTCATTCGGCATTTCTGTTGACACTCAAGACTTGAAACATACCCATTGGCTTTTTATTCGTTATTGCCGAACAAATCATTTATATAAATTTTGTTATATCCCTTCAAGATAATTTAACGCGCCAGTCACTCTTCTGTAAACCGTTGTTATCTGCCGTCCCCTGACCAGGAGAGGAAACACAAAAATTTTCATCTTTTTACATCTGTTTAGCAATAGCAAAAAAAAATAACTCTTATAAAAAATAACATTTTCTCAATTATACTTGGTATGTTAAAATCGGTGGGTGTGAAACAGTACCTTAAATAATAATAAAAAAAATCAAGAGTTATGTTATTGTTGTTTCCTTGTGCCTCCGGGCCATAGCCTGGAAGGCGGGAGGAGTTCGGTAGCTTCCTTTGGCACAAGGCCTAGAGCACCCGTGAGGGTGGAAGTCTGACTTGAGGAGAGTATTGTAATGTATAAATGAAAACATATAGTATAAGAGAGGTATACTGTTATCTTAACATTAATTGTATTATATTAATATTTTTCTATAATCTTGCAGAACCTGAGCAACGACACCGTGATTGCAGCCGCTAACGGTAAGGGTGTCTCTGCGCTAACTGTGTTTGCGCATGCGCTAAGATACTTCAAGGACCATGCTCTTCAAGAACTGAGTGACCAATCGGCCACGGACATTCTTCATGACGATGTCCGGTGGGTGGTGACAGTACCCGCCATCTGGCGACAGCCCGCGAAACAGTTCATGAGGAAGGCAGCTTACCAGGTGATTATCAATTTATTTCGTTAGGGTATGAGCATAACGGGGTAAATTTCGCTCGCTGGAAGTTGTCATATTACCAAGACGATGTGGCTAAGATTAGATCAAAATCGATGAACCAGAAGACGCTTTATTCTGTTTGAATTCTTAGATTATGGAGGGCATAAAATACTTACAAGTATATTGCACTGTTAGCGGCCTCTGCAACCCATAGTCTACCAAAAGGATCCTCGTGGTGGGGATGAGTTACTTCGGCTTTTATACTACTGTAATTGTTGTTAACGGAATTAATTGTTGGTAGGAATAAGGAGCGCCATCTACTGGCGGTCTTTCTGTGTAGGCCTTCCGCAATACTCCCTCCCCAGAATTTTATCAGAGATAGAATTCGATACGTGATAACACAAGATGGTTACCAATGCCATATTGTGATTGTCTCATGTTTCGTTGAACGTGAAGGTCCAGGACACCAATGTCTGCAACCCATTAGTCTTCCAAAAGGATACTCGTGGTGGAGATGAGTTACTTCGGCTTTTATGTTACTACATTTGTTGTTAACTGGATAGGTGGTAGGAATGAGCAGAGCCATCTACTCAGTCTTTAGTACATTCATATATATTCATTGGAATAATATTATCTCTAGTTAATTGAAAAAAAGCTAAGAAAGCGCGAAAATGATTTTAAGAGTTTACTACAATAGAATCCAAAATTGACAGAATTGTTCAAATAGTGGTCGAAATCCATTCTTTAAAAACTTAATTATTTGCATTCTCTTTCATAGTATTTAACCCCGATGAATATCACAACCCTAGATTTTATTTCGTGTCATTGGTTATGTCCACAGGTCAAACTCATTTGCGACTATACTTTGGTTTATGATGCCAAGCTACACTGGTGCGTTTTCAAAGTCAAACGAAGTAAATACGGAAAACATTTGCGTCATTTTCTTATGATAAGGACGGTCGGGTTTGGTTGAGTGCTACTAATTGACTAAAGTTTAAGTTACAGACCTCTTTTAAATTTTTTGCGCGTGTTAAAATTCAAAAACATAAATAACTATCCAAAAACTGAACCTACTCTTTATAAAAAATACAGGCTGGGATAGCGTCCAAAGAAAACCCAGAACAACTGCTGATTGCTTTAGAACCCGAAGCAGCCTCCATATTTTGCCGCCGCCTTCGACTTTACCAACTTGTTCCACCAGTCATCAGTCCCCAGAGATTATCCTTGCCAAACATCAAAGAACCCGCTGATGGGTACTTAGAGCCAGCTGTACTTGAAAATGCCGGTAAGTTTGAAATGATCAAACTATTTTTCAAATTGTTTTGATAGATTTCTAATATTTTTTTAATAGAAGGATAAGCATTGTTCGTTTTTTAACTCTCAATCATTATTGTTGTGAAGCTGGTTTAAAACACTATCAGACAAAACGTAGAAATTATTTCTTCGAAATAACTCTTTCAAAAAAAAAAAATTCAAATAAAAGAAATTATAGAATTTTAATAAGACTAATAACTAATATGCTGTATATTTCTTTGCAATGAAACAAGCAAAAAAGATGTCTTAAAATCTTAATAAATTAGTCTATTGGATTTCTCTGCTCGGTGGAATTTTTTTCAAATGAAGCTGCTTTATGGCCGAACAAGCCGTATGGCCATAAAGCAGCTTTCTTCGAACTCTTTATCGCATACTCATCTATGGGACTAGAAGAGTAACATCTGGTCACTACAGACGTTATTAAACTATTAATCCTTCTTAAATGTCCTTCTTAAAACAATAATTCTTCTACAGAAAATGAAAACCGACAAAACAAATTTTCCAAAATTGTAATAAATCCATCGTTTAGTTTTCTCGGCTTGGTGGAATTTTTTTCCCTAATGGGTTGGCTTTATGGCCGAACAAACCATATGGCTTGATTGGACTAGAAGAGCGACATCTGGCCACTAAAGACGTCATTAAATAATTAATTCAAAACTCTTCTAATCCAAAACTCTTCTACGAAAGTTCTTTAGGTAAAAATCGAATAACCCTTATCTAGAATTATTCTATTTTCTTCATTTGGAAACCCTAACTGATTTCATCTTCCTTCAGGCACCAGATACATAGTCGTCGACTGCGGCGGAGGAACTGTGGACATCACGGTCCACGAAATCATCGACGAACATGGAACCATCAAAGAACTTCACAAGGCGACTGGTGGACCTTACGGGTCCGTGGGCATCGATTTAGAATTCGAGAAACTTCTGGAAGACATCTTTGGGGCGGACTTTATTCACCAATTCAGAGTAAAGCGGCCCGTGGGATGGGTAGAACTGATGGCGGCTTTCGAAGCGAGGAAGAGGAACGCTAGCCCTTTTAAGATTACCCCTATCAATATATCGTTGCCTTATTCTTTTATTGAGTATTACAAGAAGATGAAGAATAATACGGTGAGTTACGGTTAGTTATATTTTTTAAACTTAAGATTAATATTGAATAGTATAAAACCTTACACAGTTATAGCCGGGGTGACATGCACTGCAAAGAATTTCTGTAAAATTGTAGCACATTTTGTGGTTATTGTTTTTACATCACAGTGTTGCAATGTTTCTTTTACAGCAAATTGATGTTTTTTTAGCAACTTATTTTAATGGCATTTAAACAGAGAAGATAGGAGAATCCAATCACTGCAGTGAAGCAAATGTTTTCGTTGGTAAATTAGAGGGCTTTTTTTTTACGGTGTGACCGTTCGGAATTCGTTATGCGTAGTTAAAAAATACGAAATTTTATTTTAAACTAAGATTTTGTGATTATTTTTTAAATAGCAAATCCCGCAGCGTAAGAATATCTTAATACATAAATGTATAAAGTAGCGTTAATTCACACAAACCTTCATGTTTTAATTGCATAGTAGTATGAAAAATGCTTCAAATCTTTACATGCTTTTCTTTAATTTCAGGTTGGCACTGCAGTCAAGAAGTTCTCCAGCAAAGATATCAAGTGGTCCTCACAAGGCATGCTTCGTCTCGAGCCTTCCGGCATGCAGGATCTCTTCAACTCTACTTTAGAGGCCATAAAACGCCACGTCTCTCAAGTGTTGGATCACTTAGAAATGCCCATCGCATACCTATTCCTAGTGGGCGGGTTTGCAGAATCGGCAATCCTCCAGAAAAGCATCAGGGATGCCTTCAGCGATCGTCTTAAGGTCATCATTCCACAAGGCATGGGGCTGGCTATTCTGAAAGGAGCGGTGCAGTTTGGTATTGATCCGACTGTGGTTAGCTCAAGGAGATCAAGGCTGACATATGGTGTTGGAGTGCTTAATAGGTAAGTGTGCTTTTGTGGTAGGTTTTATGGTTTTTTACATTTATTTTCAAGTTATAAATGTCCAAAAATACTCAGATAGCATTGCAATGATTCCAAGCATCAAATATGTGAATGCATGCGTTCCAAAAATAAATTAATTTATCTTACTTATTTCTTAATTTATCGTATTACAACAATCAGGGGCTTAAAGCATATATATCCTATGGTGCGGCAATATTTGCTTTGTTCATGCTCATTTTACGATATAAAGTAGTTCCGGTTTATTACTTGTATTTGACGTCCTCGATTTCAATGAACTGGTTTATTGCCGAGTTCAACTACCTCTGTATTGTTCTTGACACTATGCCGAAATTAATTTAACTTAATTACTATATTTGAAACACTAGAATTGTCCACAACTCGTTTTTTTGGGAAATATTATAATCCACAACATAATTTTTATTATATTTGGGAGTTATTTTAAAAATCCTTTATTGATTTTAAAATACAGCTCCTTATAGCGATTGCCCGTCTGACCAACCCTAGGGACTCCATTCACGACCGTAACTTATAAGCAGCGTTTAAACGCAGGCTTCTACCGCTGTATGATCGCTCTTTTTTCCCCTATGGGGAAATTAGGGGATTAAGACGGTTGGTAAAGAACGGTTCTTTGCTATAATCCTCAATCTCATGAATTCTAGATTAATACTATGGTAATTTACACGGTCGATGAGGAAAAGTAGGTTTCCCGGTTTTCGGCCTTCTTTTCCCAAACTCTATCGCTTTATCGTATCCTTCTACACCTTACATGTGAACGCAGCTATAGATGACTAACATATTGTCTTACAGGTTCATCAACGGAACCCACCCACCAGAAAAACTGGTCGTCAAAGACGGTGTCGAGTGGTGCGCCGACGTTTTCGACAAGTTTGTCCTGGCAGACCAATCTTTATGCGTTGGCGACACTGTCATACGCCGCTACACGCCGGCTAGGACAGGCCAGGCCTGCAGTGTCATCCACATCTACTGCAGCGAGCGAGAAGATGCCCAGTTCATCACAGACCAAGGTGTCAAGAGGTGCGGGACCTTGGTCCTGGACCTGCCACCTGATGACCTGAATCAGGACTCTCAGGACAATAGCAAGAAGAGGGAGATACAGACAATCATGATTTTTGGTGACACGGAATTGAAGGTCAGTGCCATGGATGTGCTGACTGGGAAGTGTGTCAAGGCGGAGGTGGATTTTCTTAATGGTTAAGTTTGTGGGAAATGATAAGTGGACAGACAGGATCAATGCAATGCATTACTTGATGTCGTATGCAGCCAAAACAGCGCATTATAAAGTTGACTTTATAGTGAAATAGTTTTCATAAATTAACTTTGAGGTCAAAACATGTAGGGCCTTATGGTGATTGACATGCCTGATTATGAGGCGGAGGTGGAATTTCTTAATGGTTAAGTTTGTTGAACTGATAGATGGACAGACAGGATCAATGCAATGCATTACTTGATGTCGTATGTAGCCAAAACAACGCATTATAAAGTCGACTTTATAGTGACGTACTTTTTTTTAAAATGTTGAATTCCTAAAATGCTCCTACTTTTCTGGAAATGTGAAAGACGGAGGTGGATTTTCTTAATGGTTAAATTTGTTGAACTGATAGATGGACAGACAGGATCGGATCAATGCAATGCATTACTTGATGTCGATGTAGCCAAAACAGCGCATTATAAAGTTGACTATATTGTGACATTATTTTCTTGAAATAATTTTCAAGGTCAAGACATTTAGGACATGAGAGGATTCAAGAAGTAAACAACGTAGATTATTGGCGCAAATCTTACATTATCTTGCGCCAATTATCTACGTTGTTTACTCCATGAATCTTCTCATAATCTCATGTATCATGCGCAAAGTTGAAGATATTTGCTGAATACATTTAGGACCTTATAGCGATTGATATGCCTGATTATGATTATCCGCTGTAAAATATTCTTCAAGAACTAGAGTTAGGTATGTAGACCACCATGATGCTTGTGCATTCGATAATACGGAGAAGGACAATTTTGTGGATTTTCTTATTTTAATCTCTATGAAGGCTGAAGTGTATTCCTATAATTGTTAGTGGAACAAAATTGGATTAACAAGTCTTCAGAGTGAACTTTTATTAAGAAATGTGATTAACTGAAGTTTATCCCAGTACTTTCTATTCTAATGTTGACCATTCCTATGCGCAGCTTTGTAAAAAATATATTCAATAGTTAGCTTTTGAACTCTTTGATAAAAAATTTATAACTTATTTTTATATCATTGTAGTTTAAAGAAATTTTATGCCATGAAATGTAATTCTTTGTTCTCTAGTTTTTGTCAACCCAAAAATCTTAGCATTATCAAAAGAATTACATGTATGTATAATTGTATTTTTATTACTTTGCTTGTTTGTCACTAGTACATTATTGTTTGATTTGTACACGATTGTTCTTTATTTTCACTATATTATATTTAATTTGTTCCGCTTAATCGGAAATTTTTTTAATTCAATTGTCTTCAAGTATAGTGAAATTCAAAATCGTTTTATAATTTCTTTTAGGAATCTTTTATAAAATACATTAAAATAGTGCTAATTATTTAAAATTCCTATTATTCCTATTAGAGTTAAATTTGGATTTTAAATTTTCATGCTTTGTTTTGTGTATTTTAAAATAAGTATAATTAAACCAAAGAAGTCATAGGCCACTAAAACTGTTTTACTTATATTTTGTAACGTTGATAATCTCAACGATTTATTTGAATGATTACTTTTGTAAAAAAAACTCCATGATATTTGATTTTTAGAACACTATGCATTATGTGCCAAAGAATATTGTATTTTTGTTATTGTATGAAATGTGCAATAAAATTGATATTTATGTATAAAAGTTTTATTGATACGCACATTAATTCAACGCAAAAATAAAGCAATATCCCACAAATATTATAAATATTTAATTTAATTGTTAAATGGATTATATTTAGAGTTTAATTTTGAACATCTATTCAAATACCATAGAGGAGATAGTAAAACCGTGTAATAAGCCCTCTCCTTCCTTCCTCCTGCCATGTTGAGGTTTGCCCGAGAAGTTGTGTAGATTATTAACAGTACTAAAATTGAGCTTATTATAGAAGCTGCATACCAGAGCCTATGGCAATGGCAAGTAACTTATTGAAATGATTTTGACGACTTTGTTAACACTCTTGTGATTTATGACAAAGGATTATTTTTTGGGTAGTTTTATTTCTCTTCAGCGAAATTTGTTGTTGTTGTAAAACTATTTTTTTTTGATAAACACTATATGGCCCGTAATCAAGTGTTAGAAGTTAACATAATGAAACGTAATTAAACAAACCTAACATTAAATTTTAATAAGCATTATTTTTTTCAGAAAACGCAATTTTCTGTATTTCTTTTGATTATTAAATAAACAAAATATTTATAATATTTAATTAATCACTTATTTCGAAGTAAAAATACGAATTAAAAAAAACCTTAATAATTTTTCTTTTCGTCTAACTGCGTACAACCTAATTGCACGTTATTCCTGAACGAAAATATGTGTTTCAGTACTTGTTAAAATTACACAATAGCAAAAACATATTTAAGAGATTTTTCTTGAAAAGATCAAATCAGAAAAAAAATCTTGTAAAGATAATTTTGGACAGGACCCTTTAATTTCTAAAAAAAAAAATATTAATACTAAAAGTATTGAAATGTAGGAATGATTCGTATTTATTGAAAAATCCAACTGCTTCAAAAGAATCGATTTTAATTTCCAAACTTTTAAAATTAATTAAATTTTTTATTCACTTGAATAAATGCTGAATATACCTTGGGTCTTAACTGACTAAAGATCAATAAAAAATACCATGTCATAGAACATTCAGTCTTTTTCTGTTAATGTGAGTTTTTAAAAAGGCTAACAATTACAATATTAATTGGTAGTCTTTTTATAATAAACTAGCTTTATAAACCTGGCGTTGCGCGGGTGTACCCTTAATAACGGTGATTGTTTCCTTCTATGCAAACATTTATTTCATACCAATTGATCCCTTCTCCACTGGTCAGCACTCCATTGGTATATTATAATTTCCTCCCATTCCAATATCAGCATTAATTTAAAAAAAGAATCCGATTGTATTCAGGCCCTTATAGAAGTTGGAGGGCTTTCCCATAGGCCCTGTTTAAATTGCCAGAATAGCTTTGATATAATGGCCAGTTTCCATTTGCCCTTATACACCCGAAAATGCCCAAAATGTGGTAAACATTTCACTCCATATTCGACCACTCAACAGGGCTGGGGAGCCCAGTCGGTAAAGGCGTTCGCCCCGCATGCGATAGGTCCCAGATTCGGGTCCGGGCATCGTCAAAATAACTGCTGACCTATAAACGGCAAGTGCAGCCGAAAATGTCCGACAAATAATACCCCATGTGGTGGGAGTGCACGTTAAATAATTTTCAAAAGTCCCAACCATGAGTACGAAGTCGCCCTAAAAAGCTGCATTAGGTGCCTACTCAGGTGTCTATTCGTCACTTGACTGTGGTTCTAAATTAAGACGCCCGTGGCCAATAACCTTCGTGTATAGCTATAGCGCGACGATAATTCAAACTTATCCTAACCCGTACAACTGGATGGGGAAAAACTACCCTACGTTAAAATTTTTACTTCGCCAAAAGCCGCCAATGCCAAAATTCAATCGGCCATTATATCATAACTGTATCAAATTGACATAAGGATATCATAAACATAAAGTTTGTATGTTATACGTACAGGGAATTAACATTTCTTAGAAGTTTTCATCAGATCTAGAATAGTTATCGCCTTTAAAGTCATGAGACATGGTATTGTAGCAATGTCATGAGACATTGTATTGTATTAAATTTGGAAACCCAAAAAAATCAAAAGATTTAAATTCAATAAAAAAAAATACTGATATTCAAATAACAATCCTACAAATTAAAGTCACGTGCTCTAACGTCTTTATACTTAACTTTCGTTCACGCTGAACGCGCTGAAATTTCTTTAATTGAATTTCAAAAGTATAAATTCTAACCCTTCAATGCTATTCCTATGGGAAATCAGCTCAGTTTTGCACTCTACACCCGTTGATTCGAATAAAAAGTATTTTAGCCTATTTCCATTGGCTCTAAGCTATCTCCCCACAATTCAGCCAAATCCGTTATGCCGTTCTTGAGTATAAGTGGTTTACAAAACACGACTTTCTTTTATATACGAGTATATAGATTGTATGCACGTCTTTTAAGAAGCATTACAACTTTGTTTAAGCTTTTCTGCATTAACACTGCGCTCGAGGTAAAACAGGTTCTACAGGGAAACGAGTACTTGGGGGGAAAAAATATTCCTCTCCTGCCGAAGCCGTTTAGAAATTATTCATTATAGAGCCTAGTTAGATTATTTTCATAAAACTATCTACTTGCAAAGTTTGTTTAATATGACAAAATTACGATGTTACCCAAACATATTATATGTCGATTCAAAAAACAAAAACAAATTAACTTTAATAATGCGTATATGGCAATGTGTGCAACATAATTTTTTTATATTTTGAAATAACTGCATCCCGTACGTGATACATGCCACAGACTTTGTTAATGTGAAGAACTATATGTATAGAAATATACATAATATTGTCACACTTATTTGCAAATTAACTCGCTTTGAAATACAAAAATCCCGTTCATGTTACAAATGCCAATGATTATGTTCTTGTAATTAAAATATATAGAAATACACTTAATACGGTCATTATTCGTAAATTAATCGCTTTGAAATAGAAATATCATGTTAAATTTGAAACAAAAACATCACCTTTAAATCACAAATGTTAATGATTATGCTCTTGTAATTAAAATAATAGAAACTCACTACTGTCATTATTCGGAAATTATTCATTTTCTTGTTAAAAATATCGCGTTTAAATTTCAAATAGGAACAATACATTTAAATCGTAAATGCCAATGATTATGCTCTTGTAATTAAAAACTATTTCATCAAACAAACAAAGAAACATTTTGCCGCATAGGCTCCCAGAAGTACATTTTCTTCACCTGGCGATAAGAAACAACCAAAGTGTAAAGAATTCTCTCATGACTTGCGATCGACAGGTTTCAACTATTGAATAAGCACAGGTATACGATGTTATCCAAACAGTATCTATGTGAATTTAAGTTAGTTTGAAATTAAATTTAATTGTCGTACATCGATGTGTGTAACAAAGATTTTTAATTTTGACATAACTGTATTTCGTATGTGATATATGTTATAGACTTTGTTAATACGAAGAACTATATAGAAATGCACTTAATACTGTCACTATTATTCGGAACTGACTCATTTTGAAATAGAAAAATCACTTTTATATCACAAATACCAATGATTATGTCCTTGTAATTAAAATAGTATATAGAAATACACTCATCCCATTAACAACGAATTTGTGAATACCATTATAACCTGTTCATTTCCAAATAAAACGTTCCGTTTAAGATTTTTGCAGATTTGTTTTTGATGTAACTTAATTGTCCTACATAAATTTTTCCTGGAAATATTTTCATTTATCTTATATTTTCTTTATTAAGGTAAACTTAAGCAGAAAGCTCAGTTTTTTTGCGTGGCAAATTTTCCTGCCGACTGTCGTTAATACTATAATTATTCGGAAATTACTCGCTTTGAAATAGAAATATCAAGTTTAAATTTGAAACAGAAACATCAAACTGACATTGAAACGCCATATAAAACATTTAAATCCAAAATGCCAATCACTATGTTCTTGTAATTAAAAACCATTTCATCAAACAACGAAACAATTTGTCGCAAATGGCACCTAGAAGTACATTTTCTTCACCTGGCGAAAAGAACAACCAAAGTAAAGAACTCTGATGACTTGCGACCGACTATTGAATAAGATTTTCGCTTAAACAAAATGGTGGGGGGCAGCTGAATACACATAATTCGTAGAACAACGTGGAACACCGCGGCCAGCTCACTTTTGTGGTATGGAACTTTGAAAACGTATACGTCTCATATTTCTGGTGTGGCTGAAGATATAGGCTTAGGAAAGGACTTGCTTGTGAAGATGGGGCGTTCTGTAACGGCGATTCTGGCTTTTACTGCTTTTTCACTGGTTTTAACAACATCAGAAGCTATTTATTCAAAACCGGAGAATTCTCTGTCAGGACCCTATGTGGGTAAGTGATTTTTTTAATGGTTAGATGATCAGAGTCTGATTTCTGGCAGGGCAAACGAAACGGGGCTTGTTCCCAGGGCCCCTTCTTCCCAAGAGGGTCTACCCAAGAGGCCTCTCAAATGTGCTTAAAAGAATAACATTGAGTAAAAAGCACGGCAAAATTCGTTACCACAAAAACCAAGTGCCATTAATTTTTCAAAAGCGAACCACTATAATTATTATAACCCTTGTTATTTTGATCAATTATGATCTGGTCATGTGAATAAAAATTATGTATGCATTTAAAATATGATATGACAATGTGAGAAGTCGCCGATGTTTTGTCTTACGTATGTATTAAACAATTGTATATAAAATATGCAATGTTTACACGTGTATTTAAGATAATTTTTAAAGGTTATTTATTTGTAGAAAATTAAAATGAGAGAGAGAGAGAAACAATCATGTTCATAGATAAATTAATGTTTGTTGTGGGGTCCCCAACTTGTTTGTGTCCTGGGCCCCAAAAGTTGTAAGTCGGGCCCTGTATATCATTATCTTATACATACGATGACTCGATGAGTCATCTTCATATTGTATACTTCACACCGGTATTTGATGTAGCTTTATGGCAGTAGATGCGGTTATAGGAGATTTATCTTGAAAGTTATTTAAAAGAGGGTCATATACGTTTTTATATACATTTTTTATTATGTCTTATCGTATCTATTTTTAAACAGTTAAACTCTGCTCACATGTTTGACTATGAAATGCTGGATACCTTAATTTTCGACAAATTTTTCAAAATTAAGAGTAGGTACCGTCGATGGGGTAACTTGAGCTCAAGCTTTTCAAGCTAATAACTCCTCGCATTAAAAATTAATTCAATTACACTCTTTAAAAATTGTTCTTGCCTATTTTAATTAAGGGCAACTGCGCCTCAACCTATAAGTACCGAGTTAGTAAACCAGCTTAACTTCTGCTATATTGTCATTCAAACCATTGGTTTTCGGTTAAGAAATGTTTTTTTAAAAAACAACATCAAAATGAGGTATCTTGATACCATAAAGCCACCTGAACAAGTTTGATTTCAATATACTATCTAGCGACGCACTGTATAAACATGCAACGATTTCTTTTCATGCTCTCTTGTTGGTTATTGACTGCATTTTTCATTGGACTATTTTAATTTTTTACGCTTAATTTGCAAAAAAAATGTTTCTACATAAAAATACAATCATAACTTTAAATTCTTCTTTTTTCTTAACTTCTTTCCTAATAACTTTATGCTACCTTTTGCTAGTTAATGCCATGCACGCGTTTCTATATTTTAATTATTATTAATCAATAAATTTTATTCACAATGTACTATAGTTATACCGTCGATACCGATAACTTTGGCGCAAGCAAAACATCATAGTAATGACTTTCTCCTGGAATATTTTTTTACATAAAAACTCAATAAAATACTGTTTTACTTGGGCTAAACCAGCATTTTGTTAAAGCACTGTGCGGAAAAACCGTTTAAATGAACAAGGTATAAATAAAAATACAGTTTAAGAATTAAATAGTGGACTTTTGCTTAAGCTTTATCAAAAAGTGGGTTTTAAGCAACACATTAAATGCATCTAAGGATGCCACTTTAATTATGTAAGAATTATATAACACACTAATAATTTCATTAAAAAATGAAGCTGTTGGTTTTCCCATTTGTGACGGGAAAATTTTAAGAAAACGTATAGTAAATCAACAGATTTTTTTTTTGAAGTTCGAAAACAGTTGAGTCTTAGGAGGGCAACACTTGAGCCGATTTCTCCATAGGAATAGCATTTTCACAGTGGTCTTCGGGAAAGAAATCAAACTCTTCGATCCAGGAGGACATCCGACTTTTAAAATAATAATTCTGACATTAGAATGGGGAGGGGAGGGGGTAAAATATCCTGATGGCTTTCTGACTACTGTGGATCGATTTGCATCAAATAAAATTTAAATAATAATACACGTTACTAATGATAGGAATACTCCCGTGCATCGCCGGGTATATAAATTAGTATATTTCATATTTTAACCTGAACATCTTACAGCGAGGATTTTGTCCAGCCATATATTCCCAGTCAAAGTCTATCCCTTTTTCGGGAAGATTTCGATAAGGGACGCTTCGAGTCGACACTCGTCGGTTAATATTCGATTTCAGATTTTGACCTGAATTTTATTTACAGCTGGCGGTCCAAATCTCGCATGGTGGGACCTCACCGGCAGTGCTGTGCTTGCAGGAACCGTCATTCGCCTTACGACAGACGAGCCGGAAAAGCAAGGGGCCATTTGGAATAATTTTGTAAGCGAATGATTATATTTTTGCTTATTTTACGTTGAGGTTTTATTTCAATTGAATTGTTTCAGGTGACGTATTTCCCTCCAGCTTTCATTCCTGCATTTCTTTCGATTGGTGATCTGATTGGGGATCTGTTCTCACGTGACATTTATTCAGTAATCGGGGCTCAATAAATAATTTATTTTCATTCAGCCTTTCTCTTGCCACTCAAGACCTGAAAACTGTCCATTTCAATTTCATAAATACAAAAAAAAAAAATTGGTTAAATAATTTAATTACAGAAACAAGTACCAAAAATATTGACTTTTGTCTGCCTATACTTTTTGGAAAATGAAGTTTTAGATAAGTGGATATTCAATAACCGTTCTCAGCTTAGATATATTTCAAGGATAACTGGATTTAAATTTGACTACTATGAAATATTTTTTTATTAACCTTACTTGTTTATGTTAACCATAAAAAACTTATTTTAATAATTGAACTACTGGTCACAGTGGCGTGATATTTGACAGAATAACCGTGAGGGGCAATCAATTTAGATTAAAGATTAATGAATACATCAATAGAATTCGAATGAAGTAAAGAGGAGACGGAATCAAGCAGAATATCCTGCAATAAATTTTATAACATTATCTATCATTCCCGTCCAAATATTGACTGTATTTCAAATAATTTTGACTAGGTAGATACAGTTTTAGACCATTTTAAGCAGCAACTTTAACTACCTTGTACCCTGAAATTTAATTCGTATTTTGAAACTAGAATTATCTCTCTGAATGTCTTAATCATACAGTCCCTGGACAAATTATTAGACGCACTGCAAGATTTCATGTATCAATCCATGATGAACAAAATAGCTTTAGAAGGACATTTGTGTTCCTAAACTTAGGCTAATGAATAGAAAATACTATCTGCTATACTTCATACATACCAGGTGGCCCAGCGGGTAGTGTTTGAAACAAATGAAAAAATAAAAACAGATAAGAGACATGAGAAGAATTTAATGACGTTTATTGAATGGACATATTGGGCAATTAATGATAAAGAGGTTCGAAGTGCCCGTCATCTTTAACAAGGACAGCAGTTAGGCGGTTCTCGAATCCAACCATACTCCATACTCCTTACCCATACTTTCCTCCATACTTGTGCCATACTCCTTTTGTTTGGCCAATTCTTTTTGTGGAACTTCTTACAAAAGCTAAAAAAAGCTTCCCACAAAAAGAATTGGTCAAACAAAAGGAGCATGGAGGAATGAGGAAGGTATTTGTAAGGAGTATGGTTGTATTCGAGAACCGCCTAACTGCTGTCCTTGTTAAAGATGTCGGGCACTTCGAACCTCTTTATCATAAATTGCCCAATATGTCCATTCAATAAACGTCATTAAATTCTTCTCATGTATCTTATTTGTTTTTATTTTTTCATTTGTTTCAAACACTACCCGCTGGGCCACCCGGTATATCGACATTTTTTTTTTTTAATGATATGGCATTCTTTGGTATGTTTTCATCATTACTAAAAAAATACAATGCGTCTAATAATTTGTCCAGGGACTGTAGGACCGTTCTCTAGAATGATAATAAGTCATATCTCACTGGACAATATTTTTTTCCCATAAAAACTAAGCCATTGCATACTTAGAAGCTTTAAATAAAAAATAAAATATTACATTTCACAAAAGTATTATTGGAAGCTAGCTTCAGATACAAAATAAAATATTGCATATCACAAAAGTATCGATTGAAGATAACCATAAAAAGTTATATTTTGAAAATAGCTTAATCATTTCAAATAATCTTAAAATAGTTGTTTGGTCTATACTTTTCCTATTTTCAGCCAAACATAATGAACGATTGGGAGTTTCATATTCAACTCCACATTCACGGCAAAGGTGTGAATCTCAACGGAGAGGGAATGGCAATCTGGTATGTTAGAGAACCACTTCTGCAAGGTGAGTAAGATGGCAAGTTTCATGCATGACTCGAAATTAAAGTTTATGTGTAATAAAATCCAACCCATAGGCTGTTAACGCAGAATATCATTTATAAAGACAAGAACCTTACACTAATAGTTTCAATCGGAGATCGAAGTAACAATACGAAGTATCGACGCGAAGCGTCCTTACTTCTCCTTCTAAGATACCCCAAAATGGGGGAGCGTTTATGAATTCTAAAAAATAAACTATAAGTCTACGTGTAAAATAAGTGTGAATAACACGTACGGGAGACCGTAGGGTAAAGCGATAGGCTTGTCTAATATAAAACATTGATGAAAATGAACTTTAAAAAAAAGAGTAAAAAGAACAATTAACACACATATCGTTAAGAACTCGACAAAACAATGCTAGTCGAAGTGCAACTTGTCGTCAGAGTAAAAATATTAATAGTTAAGGAAAAACTTAACTATTTTATAGTTCTTATTCTTTCGATAAAATTCAACACTTTTGTTGTGTTGCGAAACCCAGAATATAATTTTTACAGTTAAGAACCTCCACTTGGGATTACGCTAATAGTTTCAAAGTATTCCCTATGTATCTTATATTATTTAAAGATAACGTACATTTCTGAGAAGTCTTCAAAAAACAAACAAGTTAACGTTTCTATCGGCAAGACGGTTCCGCAATTATTACAAAATTGGTAAAGCTCTCAGACAGAATTCTTTGTCATTTTGAATAATTGTTTCTAAATTAGGAACTCTAAACAAATCCCAAGCAAAATAACGTATCTATACCTGAAGTAAAAGTAGGAAAAAGACAAAGCACATTATAAAGAAATAAGCTTAACTACTTTACTACGACAAGGATTATTTCTGAAGGAAATAAGATATTTTCTGTGTGGAATAAGCAGAAAAAAGTGCATGCGGCATTTGCATCCAACAAAACAGCGTAATTGAAACAAAACCTCCGAGCTGATTTTGTATTTTACACAATCAATTCTTTTTGAAGTGAAATGGTTACACGAAATTTTTAAAAATATGTGTTTTCACTTGTTTTTCTGTCATTAAAATATAAAATTGTCTTTCATCTCTTTATCTTAGGTCCTATTTTTGGATACAAAGATCGTTTTAATGGACTCGGCCTATTTATTGACACATTTGAAGACCCATCTCATCCCCACAATGTATGTGCATTGAAATTCTTAATTATTGAAAAGTTTAAATATCATACAGATCATATCCCACACTTTCTATAAACAACTTAGAACGAATTTCCAAATCGTATCAAAATAATTTAATGCTAAAATGCTATAAAGCTTTAATCGTGAATAGTGGTTCACATATACACTTTATATTGTTGTGACTAATCCTCCTTGGTCTGACGAATTCAGACCAAGTCCAAAAGATCGTTGTCCCGAAGAAAGTCTATAACCACACTTTATATTGATTCACCAATCGAGACTGGAGAAAGAATTTATTTTCATTTAGCATTTCAGTTGCCACCGAAGAACTGAAACATACCCATTGTCTAACATATATGAGGTGACCAGATGACATAGTGCATTTCGCAGTAAATTTTAGTATGTTATTCAATTATATCTAGCTGTAAAAATTGGGCGAATAATCTGCGTTGAGTTTTTTCATAGTTTTTCAAACGAAAACAACGTAAATAATATATGATTTATGAAAATTTAATTACGATTTCACAGTCTCGAAAAGTTAATCAATGAACAAATCTGGTCAGGATATAACTGAAAGCCTTCTTTCCTAAGACTAACATAGTATCCAGAATATGTTCAGAGATGTGTGTATACTATTATTCGGAATGAAGCAGGACCTTTGTTCAGCGAAACAAGTCATTTTTTTCTCATTAAGGGGGAATGGGCGTGCTGGACCAGGAGTCTCCAAAGCAAAGTGCATCAGTGTCAATCCTATGGAGAAAAAAATATTTTCTCTGCCACATTTCTCCGGCTGTATTGAATATTTTTGCAAGCGGATTTTTTTGTGTGATAAATGTAGCTGACTTACAGGTCCCGACCTTCCCACTTTTTGAAATGGGTTCGAATATTTTTTTTAAATTTTCAATAAATAATTTTACACAAAATATTCGAAGCAATTTCAAAAAGTGGGAAAATAGAGACCTGTAAGTTATCTACATTTATTATTTAAAAAAAAACCCGTTTGTAAAAATATTCAATACAGTCGGAGAAATGTGGCAGAGAAAATAGTTTTTTTCCCATTAGATTAACACTGAGGCACTGAGTTTGGAGACCCGCGATCCAGCGCGCCCATTCCCCCTTAAAGCTATTTCCCTAAGAATCAACATGGTTTTCTTCATGTATTTCATCAAGTTTATTTTTTACCTTTTTCAGCACAAGCACCCTTATTTATCCGTGGTGATCAACGACGGTTCGCAGCACTACGAGCACCACGAGGATGGGACGGCCAATCAGATCGGCGGGTGCCACTTACCGGTCAGGAACCTAGAATGGCCAGTCAGACTGGCGGTGTCGTACATTTCGCAAACGCTATCGGTCAGTATTGAACAGTACATATTATCGCTTGATTATTAAAAATGTAATTTTTTTCCCAAGACAAGGTTTGCAGATCTTCCAAACTCAAAATTTCCAAAATCCTGCAATAACTTTATTATATGTCTCGCTATACAACATCTTAACGTTATTAACGTACTAATCTCTTAAAAAATTACATATAAAAGAAAGCCAAATTGTATCTTTGTGAAACACACATGATGACGTTTTTAAGGAAAAGCGGCAGATTGTATACGCGAAATACAAATTTCAATCTCTCTCAGCATCCAATAGATATTTAAATATTTCGCCTAAAAACTATTTTAATCTAAATTGTAACTATTAAATCTAATGATTATTATTCTAGCAACCGATATATCTCATTATGAAAAAAAAATCGTTCATGAATTTCTAAAATCCTTTGAAAATCCGACAATTGTTGCGCTTTGCCCGGAAATCCAGAAAATAGTTGAAAATCCGGTTTTGCCGCATTAAATCCGGAGAGCTGGCAGGTTTGGAATTGAGTATTTCATGCGGGGTGTTTTTGTAATTAACTTTCAGAAATATTGTTTACTGCTAAAATAATAATAGTAATAATTTACCTGGAGTTCCTCGGGTTAAAGAAGATAACAATATTATTGTAAAATACGTTTAAGTTGAGTTGAATTATTGTCGCGCTGGAGCTACACGCGAGGGCTATATTGTTAAAATACGTTTAAAAAATAGAACTGAATTTTTCAATAATTCTACATCTATACCTTTTTTGTTGCTAATCATTTATACGCTTTAAACTTTGTTACTTGTTATTTTACTTTTAGTGAAAAATAGTTTGTTTTATTGAAGGTCAATAAAAAATATGCAGTTTTTAAGGATCTGAAAATTAAAATTATTAAGGTTAAATAATTTTAAATACCGATTCAGCCAAGCGACTAACAATGATTGATAAACTTAGAAAAGTAAATGAAAAAAATTAATTTTTTATAATATAAAATAATTATTAAGCCATTGAAGTACACATGGGCGAAATTGAGTACTTTTTGGTCAAAAATGTACATTTCTACAGCCAAAACTATTTTTGTATTCTATTATATAGATTTCCCAAATTTCAATTAAAAATATCTTTACTTACAGGTTTTCACCGATGCAGAAGGATTAGAACAATGGAGTGAATGTTTCAGCTCACCTGGAGTTCAACTGCCCACTGGATACTATTTTGGGGTTTCAGCCAGTACAGAAGTGGTGACAGGTGAAAGAAGTTTTCAATTTTTTAAAGTACATAATTGTCTCGCATTTCAAGCAAAAAAGCACTCGCGCCATACTCATTTGAAGAGTACAGGGGAATAACAACTTCATTGCATAGGAATCTTCCCGTATTTTGGTGTGCTTGGCGGACAGTGGCGACAGGAAACTCTCGGTTCTTCTTTCGCGGTACAAACGTGCGACTCGTGTCCACTGATCACTGGCGTGAATCGGGGTTGCTGCGACAGAAAAACAAAGTGAGTAACCGGTTTCCTTACACCAGTTTAGGCGATGACTCGCCATTGTTGCCAAAGAATCTTGATGCAGACAGATTCCTATGCAATTAAGTTGTTTTTCCCATGTACTCTTCATTTGCCACTGGTTGGCCAAAGGTTAAAGATTCACCCTGAAGAATTCAAGAGATAGTTCCGGATTTGAACTGTCTCGCGCGCTTGGCGACTAAGTATCCGGAGCACGTTGTTGCTTTTGGTTAGATCGTCAGACAATTACGTCGTTTTTGGAAAACGAAGACTAAATTATACAGTTCACACTTATTAAGGTGGCTAAGGATCTTAGTCAATAAGGAACTTCTTTGCATGTCAAAGGTCCCAGGTTCCGTGCAGGGGCATAGTCAAAACATTTGCCGACCTATAAACGGACTGTGCAGTTAAAAAGTCCGACGAATAATACCGCGTGTAAAGGGATGGCACATTAATTGAACTCCAAAGTCCGATGTCGGCCTTAAAATTGCGTTGGGCGCCTACTCAGATATCGGGCCGTCATTATTTAGTTAATTCCAATAAAATATTAAAATAAAAATCCCCATGCAATGAAATGGTGACACTTGAACACTGAGTGTTAAATAATATAGATATTGATACGCTATTCAATAGCATTCAATAATATTAATATAACTTTTATTTGCCCTCTACTGCAATAAAAGCTTTTTACATTTAAAAAAAAAATTGAGGTTTTATATTTATATTTTGAGGTTTTATGAGGACATATATGTTATTACACAAACTAAAGTTTATACAATCTTTAAAAAATATGTTTATTCTTATCTAAATAAAAAAATGGTTAGAGATAGAATTCAAAAACAAAAATAGATATAATAATTAGAAATAAGCAGATTTTAACTATTTTATACGTTTTTATACTTAATTATAAGTAAATTTTATTATTCTTTTTTGCAGATAATCATGATGTAGTTTCGATTACAACTTTAGATATGACTCCGGAAGGCAAAGTAAGTTTAAGTTGAAATTTTCAATGATATAGAACAAATTATATAATGAAATGGGTGAAAAGTCGGTTTTTGAATCATAAAATTGTTTTCTTATATGCGGAAATGTGCAACGGCAAATTCAGACCAGAAAAATAGAACTGTTATCGTTTGTTACAACATAAAAAATCTCAAAATCGGGCTTCTTTCTATGTGAACCAAACATGAAATCCTTTACGTAGCGAGCAAATTTTTATATGCAGAATAATTAATTCATGTCACTAATATGACTAGCTCGATTCATTACGATTAATAAACAATTTGTAAAAAAACACCTTTAAATCCAAGCTGTTATAAGTATTTTCTCACGTTAAATAACTTTCTAATATGAATTTTATTTTAGTTCTACGAAGACAGAACCCACGTTATCCCACATGCTCAAATTGTCCAAATACCAGCAAGTAAGTAATTATTAGATATTTACTTTTTACCAGAACAAACTTTCTCAAGGCTTGATTTCAAGTTGGATGTTTTCCATGGTGGACATAGTTGTTGAAACTTTCATGTCTGTCTCCTCTCTTATGATAGACCGTATGGCAGACCATTGGTGTAAACTTGTATAGATCCGGAGCAAGTGAGCACTCGCAATAATTTAAAATCGGGGTTTAGAACTCGCAATATGATTTTTAAAAACCCCACTTAAATTTTGTATTAAAAAAAACATTGCTACCATTTATGATTCCAAAACATTTCGTATTACTTTTTAATGAATGTTTATCTAAATTTTCAACTAGGCCCCTTAGGAGCAAAATGTTGTGCTATCAAATTGTCTCCCTTGAGAAACAACTAAAGATGCTTAGCTGAAAAATCATGCATTCTGATTTCCTGTTCAATTTTTTTATTGACATTGGCTCTTCCTTTTGTATTATTTGTTGTACTAACTGTGTTATTTTGCTTAAAAATGAATATGTGGTGATTTATTAATAAATTATTAATGGTGATGCTTAAATAATTTTGATAATTTTTCGCTTGTGAAAGACCAATGAATCGCTAAATAGTTATATTGTTTGTGTCATACAAAGACGCAATATGACTCAAGTTTAGTTGTCCGTGATATGGCATACATCCAGCCTTCAATATGGCAAATGTTAGTGGCCTCAATTATGTGTAGGTTAGCATGTCTCTCAAGCTAACAACCTGGTTACGTAGAAGGTTAATTCTATTAGGTCATGGTCAATTAAAGGATCCAACAGATATGCATCAATCATAAAATTTTGACCAAATGAACATTTGAATTTTCAAAATTTGGCACACAATACATAATATGAAAACACAAAATCATTGTCCAAGAAAATAGCTATCATTAAAGTGTCATGGTTACCTATGAAAATTCTTTCCCCAATACCTAAAAGGTCGGAAAATGAGTGCTAATCTTTCCTCTGTTAACGAGTTGAACTAGCAACTTAGCCCGTGCAATCGCTAGTACTAGCATATTAGACCTAATGTCCATAGAAACAGCCAATAGGCTAAGGCAAATGTTAACTTTGAAATACATTAAGAAATTGTAAACTCTTTCAGGACCCAGATCTTCGGAAGAAATCTCAGAAGAAGAACTGCAGAAAGTAGACATTAAAAGAGAAGTTCACCAAGACGAAATCATGGCCGAACCAGCTGAACTACACCAGAAACAAGAATCCCACCCAGAGCCTGAAAAGCACCATCACCCTGAACTAGAAAAGCACCAAATACCAGAAGTGCTATTACCACCTCAGCACAAGCACGAAGCTGAAGAACCAAAACCAAAAGTGGTTGAGGAACCTAAGCCAAAGAAAGTTGAGGAACCTAAAGTCGAACCTCAGGCTTCAGAAACAGAAGCATCTAAGCCAGCTTCGTTCTGGAGGAAGGCCTTTTATATCGCTGGCATTGGTGTGTTGCTTTATGTGGCTGTCTCAATGTTCAGATCGTACATGGCTAACAGGAGAGAGCGAATCCAGAAGCGGCTGTACTGAATGGTTGTTATTTGGTTGAATAAAGGATTTTTAATAAGTTTTTAAACATGAGCGTTTTTTTTTGTTTAGACCTGCCAACACCGAAACGTCTAAAATCCTACAATTATTTATCAAGTTTATAAACATAATGATGCAATTTTTGTAAAAAACGAACTCAGTCTTGCCAACTGTGGTTCTAGCGCATGGTTAATTCAAACAACTAATCTGCCAACTTTCCGGATTAAATTCGGTAATAACCATTTTTCGCATTTGAGGTGTCAAGGGAAAGTTTAATGTTTCCCCTCTTAGAAAATTCGCCATTTGGTAAATATGACAGGGACATTCAGAAAATAGTTAAAAATCAAGGTATTGCCGGGTAAAATCCAGAGTGTTGGCAGGCATGTTTTTTGTTAGTTAAGAATTAGATGCGGAAATTTAAGAATCAAATGCGGAACTTATAGCGCCCCATTCACGGAATAGTGGAGTATCAGGACAATATGACTTTTATTCGAGTTCAAAATGCAAAAATTTCCAAAGCGAAGAACTAGCGAATTGAAACAAATCTTAAATTGATCAATACAATAGTTGGGATACTGTAACAAGAACTTTATTTTTTCTATAATGATGCAATGGAAAAGCAAAACTTAAGATAATTATTTTCCCCTCTAAAATCTTGCTACTGAAATAAAATTGTTTTTGAAACTTTTATTGAAACATAAATTTGAATTAAATTAACAACCAAAAATCAAACGATTTTTATTTTCTAACAAAATGATTTATTGGAACGTTTATAAAAGGTATTTTACATAATTTATCTAAATATATTGGAAATTAACATTTTACAATCCACATAAAATACAAACGCACAATTTACAAATGAAAAACAACCAATTGTTTAGAATTTCTTTTTTAAAAATGTAGAAATGATCATGAAAGAATTTGATGCAACTGTTCTTTTACATCTTTGATAACCAGTGCACTGGAAAAATATAAAAGCAATATGAGTTACTTATATATATGAAGTACCAAACTATTTTATCCAAGTTATCAAAAAATAAAGGATTCAACAGACCTGCAACAATCACATAATTTCACCAAATGAATATCTAATTTAACTTTAACACACAGAACATGCTATGGAGATATAAAAGCAGAGTCCAAGAAAATAGCAATCACTAAGATAATTTTCATAGTTACCAATGAAAATTTACTATGCTAATGAATAGAAACTATGGATAAAAGTAGAGGGTTAAATACAATATTTAAAACCAAGAAAAATAACCACAAAATGCACAAGTTGCACTTGTTTAATGAACACTAATACTTTTAAGGAATAATTATAGGTAGAACTTATGTTTGACAACTAGAGAAGTTTATTGATTAGGTTAGGAAACATTGTTCAAAGGAGGAGTTCATATTTCCTTACAAAGCAAACTAATTGATGGAGCACAAAAAAAATATTGCCAAACCAGCAAAATGCCATGTAACTCTCTTTTTACCCATTTATTAATTTAATTAAGCAAATTGAACTAAAAAAGAATATGTAGTCAATTTTTTGACACTCACCTTTTTTGAATATTATCCAGCCTGCAAAAGAAAAACAATTGATTAAAGTTATGTTAAAACTAATTGTTCAACATTTTTTTTCTTTAATACATGCCTTTATGGGAATTCATTTGTAAAAAAAATATTTTTTTAATATTTTTCATGTTTTTTTTTAATATTTTAACTTGTTTTCCTTTAAGGAAAACACCTGAATGACCTGTATTTTTTTAAACAAGCATTAAAAAATATAAATTTTACAAGAAAATAAATCAATCAGTCCACGTTGAAAAGATACGCATTGTACTAGAATTTTTCAACAATATTGAATAAAAGTAATTTTTAGCGAGTATTAAAGCTTTAATTAATGATAAATTCACTAAGCTTTTAATATAAGACAAGTCGTATTTTAACACCTCATGAGGAGTTGAAGTTACTCATAATCATGTAATAAGATTTAAGTAATATTTTTTCAACAAAAAAAGTTTTTCAATCTGTTGGCAATGCATTCACCAACATAAAGTGCATAAATAACGAAACAATGAATAATTTCCGTGCTGCATAGAGTTAGGCATGATTGTATATTAAGTACAGCTATGATATAATGGCTGGACTGTTCATTGGCAACTTTTGGGGTACTTAAAAAAATAACGTAGGGTTGGTATAACTATCGAATTGTTTAAAATATGAAGTGGAATTTTTACCACATTCGATAATTTTCGTTGCTTGGCCACATAATGCAAATGAAGGCTGGCCATTATATTATAGCTGTTTTCGAAATTAATGAAAGGTAGGGTTACTTACTGCATATTTAAGTTGTTTGTTAACAGCTGCATCTTTTTAAGGTTCTATGGGAAAACAAAAGTGAGCTTTATAAACAATTTTAAACTAAATGTTTGCTAAGGTAAGTACACATAAAATAACAATATGTAAGCATTTCAACGAGATATTTTATACTTCACCATTACAGTAGGTTTTGAACAGTTGTTTCATTCAGTTAATAGTTGACTTCTTAAAAAATATATCACATGAAAAACCGTGGAACAGAGGTTTGAAAAAAATGTGGATTAAAATCATTTTCAGATGAACAGACAGTTTTAGGGTATTACATAAAAGTTGGTTGTATCATTATATAAAATCGATAATATTAAAATAACAGTACATATTTTTATACAATTAAAATTTTATAAATAATATATACATGTATATACTTAAACAAGAAGTTCATAAAGAACTAAAATAGCCTACTTTCCTGTTACTTAAATACTTACTGAAGTTCTAATCGGGAAAAAAAACTAGGTTCCTAAAGTAAATATCATCAACAGCCGTTTCTACACTAGATTTATACACATTAGAAAAAAAAAATCGAAACACAGCACCCAGCTATAATTTAAACTTCTAAAAGCCAAAATCAACTATTTTCCTTAATATTCTTTCGCAAATTAATTAAATATTATTTATCATCTGCTCGTGATTTATTTGTAGTTTGAAGAATAATTAAATATTTATTAATAACAAAAGTAATGAAACTACTCCGAACTGCATTAAAAAATAAGAAATGTAAATTAAAACTAAGCATAATTGCATGCAAAAGTATGCCTTGCCGCTTTCTTGGTAGATAATTAATGAATAATCAAAGAATCGAATTGTGCTACACTTTATGACGTCTTTCCAAACTGATTCATGAAAATATTATTTTGCTTCAAATATGTTTAAATAAATAAAGTTTCTCATGCCATTGTTGATTTGGCAACAGTGATTTAAATGACTCAAAATTGAATTTCAGTGCTAATTCAATGGGAAATTCGCCGAAAGTTAGTAGATTTATATCCGTTCGGACGTACAGACAGACGGACAAAAAGTATGAAAGTTGGGTATCTCAGGTCATAGCTTTCTAACAAAAAAGATTTTTTAAGATCCGAGGGATAGAACCGATTTTGGAAGGGGGGTACGGACGGACGGACAGACACGGAAGACAGACATACGAACAGACAGACAGATGGACATCAACCGCATTTCAATACCTACAGTGATTTAAATGACTCAAAATTGAATTTCAATGCTAATTCAATGGGAAATTCGCCGACAGATAGTAGATTTATGTCCGTCCGGATGTACAGACAGACGGACAAAAAGTATGAAAGTTGGGTATCTGAGGTCATAGCTTTCTAACAAAAAAAGAATTTTTAAGATCCGATGGATAGAACCGATTTTGGAAGGGGGGTACGGACGGACAGACGGACATCGACCGCATGTCAATACCTACTTTTTCATTTTTTGAATTCTTTCGAATTAAAAAAAGAAAAGTAGGCTAATAAAATGCTCAATTTAAACATTCTTCGTCAAATGCAAATTATTATCAAAATTGAAATTATATTTTTTCATGAAGATACTTAAGAAAATCTCAAAGTGGCAATCCATCTCCATTTGTATTAACATTGTAAACTAACATTGTAAACAGACTATAAATGACTATTAAGTTAAGTAAATGCAGTAATACAATATAATCTCACAATATGTCCATGAAAATTCAAGCTACGTACCGTTTCGGAGTTTTCTACTGCATACTCTTGAAGGGCAAAATTTCTAGCAGTGTGCATTAGAGTCTGGAAAAAAAATGAATCATTCAAAAATAAAATCGGCTAAAATGAATTTTTAATGGAGGTAGGGTAATTGAAAAAAAATCTTATGTTTATAAAAATAGCATAATATATTATTTAATTTTTTCGTTTCACACATTTTTAGCCTATAACAGGTCGCTAATGAAACTGATATATATCATTTAAACAAATATAAGTTCTATAAAATATATCATATAAAACAATAGTTTCTCGAAGTACATTATTTTATTTTCTACAAAATTACCTCGTTAGATTTAGAACTTTTTACAATCTGTTTCGCCAAGGAGCCAGTGCTATTAACATTTACTTGAATGCGATCAGATAGACGCGCTTTAGATTCTATAAATAAGTTCCTAGCACTTGAAGCTGAAGTAGGAGCCGACATGATTTAATGAACATTTATTGTATATTTGACAAAATTATTTTTTAAAAATTACTAATATCCAAATAGAAACTAGTGAAAATTTGTTTAGCTCGGGAATGGACTAGGTCTCTTGACTCAGACAGGATTTAAGTGTTTTAACACAGTTAATACTTTTGTAGTAATTTAAAACAAGAATTTTCTACTATGATACTCGTTTCAGAGTAATTTAAAATGCATGGAGATCTATTTTTCTTTTATTCATTTTCTGCTACAGTCTAACAATTTCCAACCGTTTAAATTGTTAAAAAAAATATTTGTAATACTTAAAGTAATCAGAATTTTTACAGCTAAACATTCGGAAATGTCACACGCTCACGTGGTTTCAGTTTCAAGCGTTTAAAGGGATTGTTTATATTTTTGTTTACGTAACACCTGAAAATTGAAATTGGCAGAATTGGAAACTTTCGGAATTGAAATTAAATTATGTAACAAATTTATAATTAAATATAAAAATATTCATCAGTGCTGTACACATGTGTATTGTGTATGTTATATGCGGGAGCGAAAGAAACGATACTTAAATTAACATTAAATCTATATTATTTCTTACGTAATGATATGGAGTTTGTCCAAGTTTTAGGTATGCTATTGATCTGAAGGTAAAAATATGAAAGGAATCATATTATTCGACAATTTAAATGACATTGCCTTTTTTGATGTTGATGAGGCTTTATCCAATCATATCAAGAAACTTGCATTGAAGGATGGTTTATTGGAAGTAAGTAAACAAAAAAGAATTTATATGTAACATGCTTTACGTAATAGTTTTGAATGCAAAAATGTGCTGATAAAATTGAAGTATTTCTAATATTTTCACATTATATCTGGAATGTTACAAATATAGTCCCAGTGTGCACGGTTTGCTTGAAACTGGATATTATTTTAGTTATTTGAATTAGCGGTTCAAAACGAAACTTTTGATTATATTTTAGTCCAGTTACCAGAGAAAAATTTTAGATTCCAAATTCAAATAAAATACATTTACAACTATCCTTTCTTGTTGAGAAAATATGCTACCATGAAATATTTATTATTTATCTAGTTTTGATGTTTATTTCATTGACTAAATTTCTTATTTTATTTACATTACGAATTCATTATTGGTTCTAATTTAGGTGTTTGATTGAAGATATTGTATACAAAATATAATTTACCATTGCTGTCACTTTTCCTTTAGGGCTCTTTATATGGAGAAGGAGAGCAAGAAGTGGACAAAAATGTTGTGATGCAGCTCTTTTCTCCTCTCATCGCCTCTTACAAAGTGATGAACGCACAATTTGGAAATAAGTACAAGTATATTGAGTCCGAAGATGGAGTTATGCTGGTTTTCGATGAAGTAATTATTTCAATCTTTTATTTTATTGGGAGGGGCTGGGGAGCCCAGTCGGTTAGGCATTCGCCCAGCATGCGGAAGGTCCCAGGTTCGGGTCCGGGCATCGCCAAAATAACTGCCGACCTATAAACGGCCCGTGCAGCCAAAATGTCCGACGAATAATACCCTGTGTAGAGGGAGTACACCTTAAATATCCTTCAAAGTCCTAACGCTGTGTACAATGTCGCCCTTAACGGTTGCGTTGGGTGCCTACTCAGGTGTCGACTCGTCACTTGACTGTGGTTCTAAAATACGACGCCCGTCGCCAATAGCCCTCGTGTAGCTCCAGTGCGACGATAATTCAAACTAAACTAAACTGTTTTATTGGGAATTAGTGTAAATTTTTTACTATCTAAGTGGTCTTTTTTTCCCAATTTTTTAAGTTTACAAAAATTTTATGCAAAAACATTTTTATTTCTCTTTTAAATTTTTTTATATTTGTTTTTTTGAGTTTTTGCTATCTTTGAACCTTTGTGGTTTTGCAATTTGCTAGATGCAAGTTTTTGGTAGTGGCCTTGTTATTTGACTAAAACTTAGTCGTCAGTGACCCATGTGAAGCTCTAGTGCGAATTTAAAATGACTGAGACTTAACTTATTAAACAACTAAAAAATTAAACAAATGTATCTATTTGCTAGAATGAATACTTAAAAAGTGCTTTGATTATATTGTTCTCATGAAAAGTTTTAAAAAAAAGTTTTGTGTAATGCGTGTGATGTGGTGTCTAGTGTGATGTTAATTCTTTTTAAACAAGAAAACTGAAAAAGAAACAAATGTATCTAATACTCTAGTTGCTAGAATGAGTACTTTAAAAGTTGCTTTGATGATATTGCTCTCGTGTAAAGTTTATCTTTTAAAAAAACCATATAGAAATGTGTATTTATTCTCCAGGTTTATATTTATTTAATATTTAAAATACAAACAATAATATTGCGAAAAGATGTACATGACAAAAAATATAGATATTATTTGTAACTTTTTTGCTCTTTTAGATTTTGAATTATATAGCCATCAGTATCTGTCATAAAGAAGAGACACTTGAGGAAATTCAGAAAGAATTGTCTTTCTTTCTGATAATAGTTGAAATGCTTTATGGTCCATCTTTACATATGTAAGTTAATTTCTTTTACATGCAAACTGTCTTGAAACAGTTCTTTCATCATTGTTTTAAAACTTAAATATTTATTCACTGTTTTAAAATTAAAATATAGTTTTCATGTCACAACATACAATGGAAAAGATTTCACGATTCACTTAGTTACTTTATATTTTAAAATTTATTTCAATAAAATGATAAAATAACGGTGTAAGTGTTATGTATTTATATGATTCTATTAAAAAAAATTGATTAGAAAATTCATAAAAAAGTGCTGCGGTTCTATTAATTTCTAAGGAAATATTCAGTACACAATATCTATGAATTGTGCAAATTAATAAAAAATCACTCTGTTAGCACAAGCAAACAGATTTTAAATTATATTTTATAATTGGACAAAATCCAAATTTAGCAAAATGTTCATTTGTAACCATGATTATTTCATAAAATTCTTATTAGTAAAGATGTAACTGAATTATTATAAACACAGATATTTTTTTTTCATTGACAGGTTAAAAAATAATTATTCACTGTGTTGCAATGATATTTCTCGTTCTGATTTGGTTGCGCTTATATTAGAAAAATGGAGAATGTTAAAAATGGAGCAGCAGATGTATCTAGTGGAAGTAAGTATCCAAAGCTCAAAATTTATTTATACTTGTATCATTTGGACGAAATTTAAGTGCAACTTATTAGTGAAAACTCTTAAAAACACATTAAATCAAACCCTAGTGTTGGATTGAAACTGTATTTGTCATTTGTCTCCAAAAATATAGATATTCACAATTTGCATTACAATGCAGTCAACTAGTTTCTAATGATTTGATAGATAATGATTGTGATGTAAAATTCTAGTGCACTGTAGTTTATGTTGTCTGTTAGTATAAACTACTTTAACCCTCTGAGGCATGCACAGTTTTGTTTAAATGTAATCTTGTTTTCGCTGCATTATATTAAAATTTAAAATATTAACTGAAATTCAATGTCTTTAAATTTTTGATTTCTTTAGCAGATGGTTATAAATGACTGCTCCATACTTTGAATTTAATAAAATTATAAAACTTATAAATTTTAAAAAAATATTTGTGTTGGTGGAAAACATGACATTTAGGTTTATACATTTATATCCCTCAGAGGGTTAATTGTAAAAGCTTACATTTTTAAACTGAAACATTTTAATGCTTCTTATAAATGAACCTAAAAAAACAAATCAGATCTCTGATGCATATATATTAACAAATATAAGTTTTTTTAAAAAAAACATGTGTTCAAAGTTAAACGCAACACATTTTAATGGGTTTATTTTAATTAGGCAATCGAAAGGATAATCATCAATCAAGATATAACTGCCATGTGTGTCAACTTACTTCAAGAAATCCTTGAGAAAATAAGGAATTCGCACAAAGACGGCACACACTCTCATGCATTTGCTCTTGTTGACACGAAACTTTTGGCTCTATATTCCAGGTATGTTTAGGTTTGAATAATTTTATTATTAAAATTGATATATTAAAAACCATTTGAAAATCGTATTAAATTCTTTCTTACCAAATTAAATCAACCAAATTACCAACCGTTGCGCTGACCCGGGGGCGCAACGGTTAGGGAGCTAGCCTTTGAAGCTCCTGGGTTCGAATCCCGGTAAGGCATGGATGATTGTGTTTGTCAATAAATTTTGTTATTTGTCTATGTGTTTGTGTTGTCTCTTTCTTTGTGTGTCTCTTGTGCCTGTGTCATTTCTGGGGTTGAGTACAATAGACCTGAGGTCGCAGTGCTTGGCGAACTTGCCCCTCACCAAGAAAGTCATAAGTCATACCAAATTAAATAATTAAAATTTAATTTTCGTGTCTTAATTTCTCCTACATAAATTGTTCCGTACGGTAGGCTTCTTCTTAACTGGACTCCATTTAATCCTATCTCCAATTAAACTGGGCTGTTTTTAATCCGTAAAATGAACAAATTAGGATGCTGATAAAAAACAAGTAGGTTTATAACAGAATCTGTCACTTAACCCGCTTCCACACATTTGTGTTTAACAGGAATAAACGCGCCAAACACAACATTAATTCTATATTAAACATTTACACGCTAAATTTGGCTAGTTTTATTTATTTTATTTCGAAAATACAATAATTATTACTTATCGTTTGCAAAAATTAATTCATATTTCAAATAATAAATATGTAATATTCCTCGATTTTAAATAGAATGAAAACATTCCATATCAACATACAAAGAATCCGTAGTGAAATATATTTGACGTCATTTCAAACTGATCGATTTCGCAAAAAGAAATTTATTGTCTAAAAGAAGTTTCTCGAGCGATTGTTGTGAATGGCAAAGGTGATTTAATTCTAATAAAAATGGCTTCCTATGCTTACTATTTTCATTAATCTTCTTTCTCAGATTTAATAATTAGACTTTATTGTTTGCTAAATTTGTTTGAAGTTCGGAGAATAATGATGTAATCTTTTTTAATAAATATCTTTGTGTCCCCTTAATTTCCCATTTACATTTCTTTCGAAAATTCACTTATTTATAGTTTGTTAAATTTATTTACAGTTCAAAAAATATATAATTAGTACAATTGATGCTTTAAAAATAAAAGCGAAACTTTGCATATTTTTTTATGCTAAGTTAGAATTCTCTATGCACATCTTTCTTCATACATATATAATGAACCATCAAAAGAACTCTATTGTGATATTTCAACAATCCAAACAGAATTATATCACATAAATAAATATTTTTATTTCAAATAAAGTTTCTCGTACGTTTAACGAAATGGCAACAGTGAAAATATTGAATAAAAATGGAATTTGCATGTTATTTCAATGTAGATTAAATTTTTAGTTATTTAAATTTTAAATAAACTTCTAATTTAAATTTTTTCATGAAATTTGGAATGTAGCCTAATCTGATTTTTTGCTTCAAAATGACGTATCCCACTTGTCTGTGGGACTTGTGGTTCTTTCTGTGAAAGTGGGTGACAGACAGACGGACTGAACGATTATAAAACCTTCCACTTTTTACGTTATAAACGTAGTGTGGAAGCTAAAATGGTAAAACTATGTGGAATGTTTCCGATTTTCTAACTTCAACAAAAAAAAGAGTTATGGATTTTTTAATGCTTGGATATTGAATAAAATGGTGCATTAGTTTAAATGTATTTATTTATAAGGCAACTATCATCAATATTTAAAAATGCAATCAAATGTATATCCAATTTCATTCTTTTCTATAGTCGGAACTCTGGTCAGTTACCCAAAGAAACTCTACTTTTGTTAATTCTTATTGTTCAAGTTTTAAAGCAGGTATCATTATCAAAAGAAGAAGAAGCAAAAAAAGATGATGAAGTAACTATATTTTTATGTTTCAAAAGATTTTCTTTTGCTTAATTATTACCTAAATAAAACTTTTACAGATTTAACTTTGTTATGTATAATGTATAAATGGTATATGTATGGTATATAATATGTATAAATGGTATACTTGAATCAAAATCTTATTGCATGCTTAATAAATTTTATGTTTTGAATTTTTTTTTAACATTTATGATTTATTTTAGTTTTTTATTCCCATATCAGCAAACAAGGAGGAAAATAAAATAAAAGGTAAATCTTATGTTTATTATATTATAATTTAAAAATATTTATTGAATTATTTTTTTAAAAATATGCGTTTGTCTCGCAACATAAATAACTTTTAATTTTCTTATAGCATTTTTCAAAAGAAAAGGATCTGAGGTATGTTTCTATATATATTTTTAATGTTAAATTTTTGACTAATTGTTTAATGTTTTATATAAATTAATGGAAATATATATTGATTTTGTAAGATAGCAAACTGTGAATTTCCAAGAAGGTAAATTACCTTATTCATTTCAGACTGAAGAACAATGTTCTAATTTAAAAGCTGGATCGCACAGTGTTCTTCTCTACTTAAAATCTCGTTCAGGGGTACTTGTTCCTCACATATTTTATGTTATTGAAGTGACTCCTAGAATAACTATTTCCATCCTTAATGAGGTACTATGATTGATTATCTGTAACTTTTAATTTATCTCACTTTGCTTAAAAGAAACCTAATAGTTATAAAACCAAATTTCTAAAACTAAGTTATTTTTAATCCAAAAATTAGGGAGATATACTATTAAGTTCCTAGTTGCAAACTGATACTCTTTCCAAAATAGCCGTTTCAGTTTTTGGGAAAGAGCTTTTTTCAGTCTAGTTGCTTTTCAGAAAAATTTCATTTCTTGCAGTTTTGGAAAGAGCTTTTTGCAGTTTAGTGTTTAGATTTTTTTCAGTCTAGTTGGAAACTGATCTTCTCTTTCCAAAATAGCTGTTTCAGTATTTGGTCTGTAGACTCACCCTAAGTATTTTTTTATCATTCGTAGAAATGTGTTTTGAAAACTTAAAAAGTAAAACTTTAAACATGTGTGGATTTCACCACCTTAAAAATATAACAGATAAAGCGGGTCTCCAAACCAAAGTTTCTGTGTTAATCCAATGGAAAAAAATAATCTTCCAAGTCACATTAATCCAGCTGCATTAAATATTTTTACAAATGTTTTTTTTTTTAATGAGGCTGGCCAACAGGGCTCTATAACCTCACTTTTTGAATTTGGTTTGAATATTTTGTTGTAAAATTATTTATTGAAAATCAAAATATTTGAACCAATTCTAAAAAGTAGGATTATAGAGCACTGTAAGCCAGATAAATTTATCATGAAAAAAAAAACGCATTTAAAAATATTCAATACAACCAAAGTAATTACGTCTTAGAAAATTATTTTTTTCTTATTGGATTAACACAAAGACACTTCAGTTTGGAGACCTGCTTCCGTTCCCCTTAAAAGCTGACTTTAATCCTACCCATGCCAGATAAAATATTGTAGAAATCTAATGTGTTGCAATTTAATATAACTTATCATACAAATTAAATCATATCATTATCATACAAATTAATTACATTTTCTCATTAATGTATGTGATCAAATTTAAACTTTAATACATTTTCTCATTAATGTATGTGATCAAATTTAAACTTTAATGTTTTTCTGTAAAAAGTAAAAAATATTGTTGTTTAATACAAATTTATGTATATTTTTATTGCCAGTTGGCTGATTATGGAACAATATCAAGCTCCGCATCACATCTTATACATCGACTGAACAACATACAAAATCATCCCCTAAGTCGCACACCCCTAGGTTCATTTGAAGCATTGGAAACAGAATTTCGTAGTTTGATGGACTTGATATGGAAAATAAAAGTATGTCAAACCTGCTTAGGCTGTCCCTCTACGCAACAACGCCACAAGCAACAATTTGGGACTGCAAGCGAAGAAATGATACATGGTGGTTGACTCTGCCATCGCCATTTGTTGCCATGTGGCTAGTCAGACATAGCTTACAGCAATTTTTCATCGACATATACATGATATCATAGTTAAAGTATTAGATTGGCAGATCACGTGACCTCCAATGCTAACGACGGGACGCGCAATGGAGCCAGAATAAGAGGGCAAAATGGGCCAGTGTTGCACCATTTAGGAGAAAAATACTACGAAAAAATACCATTTGATTCTAAAATTTAAAAAAAAATACTAGAAAAGGATTTAAAATCACTAAAAAGATTCCAAAATGCAGCTAGTATTTTTAGGATATTTTTTTGTAATTTTAGAATTAAATGGTATTTTTTCGTAGTATTTTTCTCCTTAAAGTGGCAGCAACACTGGCCATTTTGCCCTCTTATTTGGCCACCATGCACGTCCCGTCGTTAGCATTGGAGGTCATGTGATCTGCCAATCTAATACTTTAACAATGATTATCTATGCATATAACTGATAATAAAACCAATTTATCTACAGTTCTAGAAGTGTGGATAGACACTGGGTTACACCTTTCCTCACTTTTTATGAAAATGGCTTTGTGTCACCCAACTTTTTATGCCACTAGACTACATACACCACTTTTTATCTTTAGCTAGCTGATTTGCGCTAAACAAAAACATTTTGAACGTATTTATGATTTTGGTTGTTATCATTGTAGCTAATTGTGTAACAGCTCTACATCCTCTTTTTAAATACAGTTCAATACTCATAATCGAGTGCAGGTGACCCCAGAAATATCGACTTATCTTAAATTTGAGTTATCGAATTATCCTATCCATCCTCTTACTGCACTAAGAGGGTCGAACCTGTTTAAGTGGTTGATATGTCCATAATACTAATTATATCTTTCAAATTTCACATAACCCATGTAATAATAAATAGAAGAATTGTGTAGAAATTTTAAACTCACCAAAATTTGGCCTCATTACATACGATTAGTATTCATACCATGTTAAATCTTTGAAAAATATACCCCAGTTATTCTGTTGTTTGTTTTGTTAAGGTTGTGGCATTCACAGACATTATGGATACAAAATGCTGATTAATTTGAACTGAAATTTAATTTTACTGAAATGTGTTTCTGGTAAATCATCACAATTCACTTAGATGATGTATCGATACGAACAGTTTTTAAGAAGTATAGAAGTCGGGACTGATTAATTTCGAGAGCGGATTCGACATGGAATAGTATCGAGGTTGACTGTACAATATATATAAGTTCTGATAATGCTATTATTATTCATACATAAGCCTTCAAGTAAACTAAGATGCAAATCATAAATATGGTCAATTCCAAATAATAAATAGAGATTTCGAGGGATGTAACTGCAAAATGCCCACCGTGCCACTTTACATTACTAATGAAAGTATACAATTAGTTTGTACGCATGACTCAATTAGATAGATAAAAATAGCACTTGACTTTAATGAGTATCCTTAAGATAGATTTATGTTTCATGAATCTATATTACCGACTGAAACTAGCATAAGGTAAAAATCTAATAATTTTTTTTATGTTAGAGTTTTGTAAACACGATGTGATCTATATCTTAAGTTTAGAATGCTTATTTTAATGTTTAAGATTTGATTCAAATATAATTACCTGCTTAATTAAAACCGTTTTTTGTGATATTTAAAAAGTTATGCCCGAATAAAATTAGTTTAAGTCATCTGCAAACCAGATCAGGCCATCAAAAAAAAGTTTGAAAGTTAAAAGTATAAGTTTTAGAAAGTTCCACGAAGCAGTTTTTTTTTCTTTTATCCAGTGTATGACCTGCTGCAGATGGTTATTAACTTTAATATTAGACACATTGTAGCCACAGGTTATTTAGATTAGTAAAAATCTAAGTATAGATTTCTAGATTATTATTTTTTATAGCCCTCGTGTAGCTCTAGTGCGACGATAATTCAATCTAACCTAACCTAGTTATTTTTTTCTAATTATTTTTTATACTTTTCTTCAATTTTAGTCATCTGAGGAAAAAGAAAAACACTTGAAAAAGCTTGTTTCCAAATGGGAGCAGTTGAAACAACACGATCTTGAAGTTTATTTCAGAACCCCAAAAGATAAAACATCTGATTCTCGGTTTGTATTTATATATAAAAAAATAAAAGAATAGAAATACTTTCAGTTTATTGATAAATTTCTTATTTTATGGTGCTTTGCTGGTTAATTTTTTTTGTACTTATTTAGCCAATTAAAATTATAATTTTTTGATTGAATAAAAAAATCCAAAGGCTTTATTATTACAAGTCATAAATATTTTTTGATAGTTATTGAGTTGTCACTTTTTAATTGTATGTAATTGTCTTTAAAATTCTTTTAAAACAATATAAAATTATTTTACACATTGATCTCTTAAAAATTCTTTCATTAGTATTTTTCTTATTATCAAATCTTGTGTTAGTGTATGTTTATATATGGTTATTTTCTATTAAAAACAACAATATACTAGTCTTTTGATGTATGTATGGTAATATACACATATTAATTTTTAAAAGTTTACTTATTTAATTATATTAAGTGTATTTAAGAGATTTTTTCTTCTTTAGTTTGGAGTCTGGTCTGTCATCTTGCTGTGATTTATTGAAAGTATTCTTCGAGGAATGCATTGCAGTCCCTTGTTTAAAATATGAAAAAGATGCCCAACGAGAAGAGCATCAAGAGATCTTGAAAACTCTTCAAAAACTCAGTATCAGAAGGATAAAAGATGTTGCCAATTTTCTTGAAGTAAAAGCTGTACAAAACATCACTATGGCTTCATATCCTTTCAATCTAAAATTATTTTTAAGCTTTTAAAACTAATTATTAATTTTTTTCATTTATATATTTTTTTCCATTTACATGATTTTTCCTGTTTTTTTATAATGAATTATTGTTAATTTCTTAGTTTGCATTTTTTAAAATTCCATTTCCATGCTTTTGGTTTCTTTATAAAAATCTAAATAATTTTAAATTCATAGATCTATTCGTAACTATTTTTTTAAAAAACTTATAGATAACTTAAATAATAAATGTCTTTTCACGAATAAAATAGTTGGAAGTATGCTAGTTGAAACTTATATTACTATGCAACTTTTTTTATCACAGATTTTTATTAATTATTTAATTACAGTCAAAGTTGAAGAAACTAACATTTTTACTTAAAGAAGGCAATTTTCCACTTTTCTTTTAAATAATCTTAAGATATTTAATTAAACTTATTTAACTGTTTTTTCACAATATACTTTTCATTGATAAGAGCTGTTAATGCTCAACCAATTATCATTTTTAATGCTAAATAAAATCGTTTTTTAAATTTTATTATTTCATGTTTATTTCTTTGTAATTTTCCTTAACAAGATCAAATATATTGTTGATTATCCTGGCCTTATTCACTTCATGTACATCAACAGAAACACCGACTGCATGGTTGCTCCTCATGTTGTTTTGACAAAAGGGCATTTAAATGGAGTAACTTCCCTGAAGAAAAAGGTAATTTAATGTTGTAAACAAACTCAGTTAATGCATAATATTAAAGAAAAAGCAATAAAAATATTTGCTTATTAATTCTAATTTTATTTGTTTTGAGATTTTAAATGCTGTAATCTTTAGATATTTTAAAAAAGTTATTCATTATCACTATAGATATTTTTTATTCGTAAAACAGTTACAAAATATTTTCCCCATTATAAATAAAATGAAAATTTAAATGATGTGTTTTTACATATTAAATGATGTGATAATTTTTAAATCCTTTTAGAGTTGGGCATTAAATATCACTATAAATATTTTTATTCATAAGACAGTTAAAATATATGTTTTCATTATTAATAGAATGAAAATTTAAATAGCTTCATTATAGTAAATATAAAAATCAAAATGATTTATATTACTGGTATAAGTGTCTCCTTTTTTTTTTGTAGATTTGGAAAATGGTTTCTGTTGGACGGAAATATATAGATGGGGCCAAAAACTTTTGTTGCCTATGGACTGATGACGATTTAAAATATTTTTACCACATTTGGTTTGAAGACTCTACTGTAAGCTTACTTCAAATATATCCCCCCCCCCCCCCATTTCATAAATAGAGTAACAATTTTATTATATTTAAATAAACATTAAAAAAAACAATACATTAAAATGTCTATGTATACATTGAACTCATGATAATTTTATAATAATTTGCATCAAATGTATTTGTAAAAGTTTTCTTATTTACCAACTGTTTTTCACTGTTTAATATTCATATTATATCAATGCAATAAGAAGTTTGATTAATTTATGCAATTATTTATTATAGGGTGTTGCAATAAAACCTACTTGTTATCCAAGTCTAAAAAAAATTCCCAAAAGAGGAATTATTTGTGGCAATTTTTATAGGTAAGTAACATTTGTATAACAAATTACGTTTGATGTACATAATTTCAATTGCTGTTGAATGAAAAAAATTTCTCATGAAGAACTCTCTACTAAATATACTTTTGGTCATTCATGTAGCTACAAGTTTCACTTAAGTTTAGACTAAAGTACAAAAAATCTAGAGTTTAGACTGTAGTCAAAATTTTATTATAAAAAAAACAAGTTTTTAAATTGAAATTTTAGAAGATTTTAAACTAGCAAAATGATTTCCCGCTTGAGTTGGTTGGTAGACTTATATTTTCAAGCTTGTGTGCTTGGTCACAAAGACCCGCTTATAAACCTTCGTCAAGAAGGACGAACACAACATACACACAGTTACAAGACAGATGCTGCCATCTATCGCCACCTCCACAATTTAAACATGTCCCTGAAGGTGAGGGAAATTGTCTCCAGGGACCTGTATCCGTGGTAAACTGCGTAATGACCGACCACAGGACTTTCGGACCCAACAGATTTAACGAGCACGTACTCCGCATATACTTGGTAGGTCTTCAGTGGTACAGGGACTCGATCGCGGGACCTTCCGATCTCGAGACGCTGACCACTAGGCTCCCTAGTGGAGCCCCCCCCCCCCCTTGAGTTAACAACAATGAATTACGGACCAAATAATCTTTTCTAAAAAGACGCTACACAGTTATAGATTTAAGGTGGCTTTTTCAGCAGCCACCATAACGATTATTACTGAAACGCTGGAAACATTACCTTGACTTATCAGAAAAAAATTACTTTCTGTACTATATGAATAATTGATTGATCTTTCGTTGTAGGAAGCTTGTTAAAGAATGTTTTCCTGCAGCTTCTTATGACCACATCACTTGTTACGAGTTTTATAGTGTGCATTTAGAATCAACCTCAACAGATGTCATCATTGAACATAGCAAAAAACTTTGTGCCCAACTTTGGGATTTAGGTGGAGCTTATCGAACTTCACTAGATTTACTTTAGTCAAAAATTTTCATTGACATCATTTCATTAACATCAATTATCAACATTATCATTATTTTTAATCATATGTGAAATGTAAATATAGTTTTGTACAACTCACTAATGCTTACTTATTATACAATTCTACTTGTTTTTTGTGTGTGTGGAAGTTTGAATATTATATTAATATGATATTGTAGAATATGTAAATATAATATAAACTCCAAATACATTTATTTGAGAGAAAGCTTAAAATATTTTAATATCCTGTGTTTTGTCGAGATCACTTCAGCTGCATTTGTTAAAATACAAATTGGGGCTTGTGGTATTTGATTGAATAATGTCACCCTAGAGCTATACCAAGTACAACCTAGACATGAAAATGCCTATGACTATTATTATGGGATTAATTATATATGGCACCTCTTTTTATACATTTAGCATTTCTCGTATATTTTATAAAAATCAATACATTTAAATAATGGCTCAAAAGTATTTTGTTTTCATTCTTGTTAATATATAATAGATTTTTATTTGTTCACTCACTTATTATACAGTTTATTTTCAGATGTGTTGTTTAATGTTACATTTTCGTGTTACTTATAGTTATAGAAATATTGTTAGAAATTTATTTGTTTTGTAGAAGAGAAATTTCATTATTTACGAAATTTTATAAATTTATTTTTACTTTAATAAAGCTTTCTTTAATAAAGCTAATAGACTTCTGTGGAGTTTTTTCATTTTCATAGCATAAATATTTTGAAAGTTATTTCAAATTTACTTTTAAAGCTTTTTTCCCCGACAATATAAAATAACTAACTACAGTACTTGGAAATAAAAACCCTTTTTATTCAGTATAAAATTCATACAATTTAAGAAATAAAAAATCATAGGAACCTGATAAAAAGGATTCTAATGTAAGAAAATAAAATTATATAAAAGGTCAAAGAAAAATCTAATATGTTGAATAGCTATTACAATCAGTATAAAAGACATTAATAATGATTAAGTACAATTAGATTAAATAGGTTTGATTAACAATGCACCAGAGCTACATGGGCTATTACAAAACTTATAAAACTGCCAATACTTTTCAATCACTTACACAAAGAAAATACTTATTTTAAAATTAAACCAGAAATGGTTACAGATTAAAACATAGCTGCATAATTATAATTTCATTGAATAGGATACTTTAACAAACAAACATTTATATATTTTAAAACAAAGATTACATTTCTATGTCGTATAAGTATTTGCATATGAAATTGCCACAATTTGAATATAGTTTTAAAATAGCTCATGTTTGAAAATCAAGCCCTTATAGGCCTTGACTCAATAAAATTAGGAATGAGCTAAAATAGATTGCAATATTGTAATGGCTAAGTCTAAAGCAATCATCAGTGATGGTTGTAATGGAAAATTTCTTATAGTTAACTACCAATTAGTCTAGTACAATTTGTTTTGTTCAAACTATTTGAGTTAAAAAAAATTCTAAAACAAAAGAAGTTGTTTATAAACAAAATTATCTTTCACACACATTCATAACTACCTACTTATGAATTTTAACAGTTAATAGCTAAAAATATTTAAATTTACATGATTCAGATTATTTAAAGTTTAATACTTGGTATCAGAATTGTCAGACAATTATTTTTTTTAAATATTATATTCATATACATTTCTCTTATCGTAAATAACAATCTCTGAATGTACACTAATGTCTATATAATTCCATAATTTGTTAATAAATAATTTTTGATACTGTTTCAGATTGTTGAAACCTAAAAGGAAAAAAAAAATACAAACTAAAATGATAAAAAAAATGCCCTCTTTGATTTTGTAACTTTTTATTATTGCTTACATAAATAAAAACCTAAGTTTTGAATAACTTAAAAAATATTCTACTCTTAAATGCAATGTAACTGTTTTGCACTCGATTTTCAGTTTATATTTTGATTACATTTAAACAGACCAACTAATAAAAATGAAAAAAAAAAAATTACCATATAAAAAACAAATACAATAAGTTCTATAAAAACATCTTTAAAAAAAATTTAAAAACTTGCATTTAGTTAGTACCTAAAACATCTAAACTTCCATGAGTTTAATACAAGGATTTAAAACAAGACAATCTAAAACTTCTCTAAATAACATATTTAAAAAAATATATTAAAAACAAAAGTAAATGCAGCTGAAACTACAAAAGCAAGTAAAAATCATAATGTTTGACAAACAAAATGACTGCCATCACAGATAACACACCCAAATTTTAAACTGAAATGGGATTTCATTAATAATTTCTCAGTCGACCAGCTCGACATAGTTTGCAGGGAATAGACCCCAAGAGCCATCAGGAGCTAAGCCTTGCCACCAGCCTTCGTCGATTTGTTCGATATGTGTGATTATGTCATCGGGATCGAAGGATATTTCAGTTTCGTCCGCTGGAAATAATAAAACAAATGTTTAATTCAGGGAGGAAAAGAGAACAACCCAAGTCAAAAAGAGAAACATTTATAGAAATTACACATAAAACTTAGAGAAAAGAAACTGCTTAAAAATATCTGAATATTGTTGCTGAATAACAAAATATGTGTTTATTAAAATATAAGAGAATTTTTAAATAAAAATACTTGGGGTGTGTAACACTACACAGCTTTCAATTATTACATAATAAATCAATACACATTGAAAAGTAATGCACAATTTTCTCGAAAACCTTATTATGACGTCGTACAGGTTCTAGGAATTTATGTACCAAATTTGACGCCTGTACCTCCTTTAGTTTAAGCTGTTGATTGGTTTCAGACAAACCAATGTCTAAACCCCACTTTTTTTTAAATCAGCACCCTCAAAAACATGTAGAAAAATAAAATCTCCATTTAAGATTTTTGACCCCATTACTATACTTTAATTACCTAATATTTCATATTAGGTCATGGAAAGTACAAATAAGATGGAAGCTAGTATTTTTAAAAATAAAAACAAAACTGTTAATTATTGCTTGGAGATCTCTTTTTTAATCCTGCACTGGACATGCACTTGTTGGAATTTAGACGGCAAAATCTGTTTACAGGATGGTTGATTTCACTCTAGAAGAAGTTTATTCAGGATTACTTTAAAGAACTGTTTCTCACTTTAAACTTGGTAAGTTCCTTGAAAAGAGGTATGCACATCGTAATAATTTCCTCAATACACACTCTTGCAAGAACAACACAACACTACTCGAAAACGAAATACCTCCAAATTACATTTGTAATACAGAAAAACAGAAATGATGAAACAATTATTGTTAGGCTATGTCGTCACTACGACATCAAATACCACTAAGGCAACAAATGCAACAACTTGGCGACCGCCAAGGGCGCCAAGCGATGCAATTGCTTGGCGCCAACTTTGTTGCATTTGTTGCCTTTGTGGCGTAGTCAGGACATAGCCTTACAAAGGTTCCCTAGCAAAAATTATTTGGAAGAAAATAATTAACATGTGCTTGCTCACCTGCTTGGTAATCGTACAATGCTCGAGCTTTAAGACCTTCAGTTGGTGGAGTCGAAGTAATGACTTGGGAGTTATCTACAGTTTGCTTTACCATCCCATGCTCAGCCATCATTTCAGTTAATGGATCACGCACATTAGGTGGGGCTTCTAAAGTAGGTTCTGAAAAAGGAATTCGTTATTTTTAATAAGTAATAAAAAACAGTGAAAAATCACAAAAAAAAACAGCAATTATATTAGATTTTCTTAGATTTTTTAATATTTATTTTGTATCCCTTGATGCAGAATTGTTACAAATACAAAAATTTAAATTTAAACTAATCCTATATTTAATGGCATTTATTATAGATGGCATTTTTGATATCATATATAGGTATATTTTTAGCGTTAAAACCAAACAGTCAATTAAAATTTATCGTTATACGCGAATATTGTAACTTTAAGGTTTGAACAATGCAAGGGACCGAACACTTATGGCGTTATAAACTAGATTGTTGTAACTGAATTTAGACTGTAATAGAAAAGTAGACATATTTTATTCTTAGACTAAAGTCGCCCCCATTCGACAGAAGCAAATTACAGTTAATATTAAAAACAATAAAAATACAGAAATTACTCACCATCCCAATTCTGCTCCTCTTCCACATCATTGAGTTCTAGCTCCGAATCCTGCCTGGGAGGCTCCTTCAGCAAATTACGAGTATAATGGAACTGCTCCGGGGGCGAAGTTACCGGAACCTTGGCTTCTATTTTGGCGGCCTTTTTCGACAATTCTTCTGTCGGACTTTCTACGATGTTTAAGTTACTGGAATGTAGGGTGGTAGGTGGGGGAGATGCTTCTCTAGGTTGTTCTTCAATTTTTGATTGGTTATCTTCGAATTCCTGGAGGATTTTGGGCTGCCTTGTGGCCTGGATGCTTGCCATCTGGCCTGCACATGTGTTTTGCTCGAATATCGCTCTGGCGTTTATTGTTCGTTTTGATATCAAGGATTGAGCTTCCTAGAAAGATATAATTGGACTAGTTGCTATTTAAATTCATATAAAATTTCTTGCAGTGTATTAGCATATCATACTCAATAGCTAAGAATTAAAACTATCGTGTTTAAGATTAAAAAAAAAAAATTAAGTGACTTTTAAAAAAACTTTAAATGCATTATCTAGATTTATGACACACAAAACTGGCTGAACTAAATAAAATGAAATTTTAAGCAAATTTAAAGCATTTTGTCACCTGAAATTAGTGACATTTTATATGAAACTTTTACAGCTTTTAGGTGATCTTATTTCCCATTGGGTATACTTTCCTAAATTGCTATTTTAAATACATTCTAAGTATCAAGCGATTGAACCAACTGTAAACTGTAGTTAATAACTTTTTTTTAAAGTTTAAAGTTATAAATATTTACATGGCTTCTTTCCCTCCTTAAACTTTCACTCTTTGTTCTCCTTTGTTTTTCTTCAGTGGCATCATCTTGCAACTGTTTCTCCTGGGAGAATGAAAATATATTAACATTGTATGCAGACATCTATTTTATATGAGTAATGTAAAGGGATAAAGTGAGAATCCACAGGTAACAAGTTCAACTGAATAAGTTTTTGTTAAAAGGATATCAACAAAGTTATGACTTACTGCTTTTCAACAAAAACCGAATAAAATATGTTTTGAGGAAGTTGTTTCCCAAATTTATAATTTTTTTCCTAATGATTGTATTCCCACTGTATTTAGAATAGCATTATTTTATTATGAATAATAATATATTTTATTAAAGCAATTTCTCATTTTAAATGTACTGTAATGTGAGACTGCTCAACTGAGAATCCAATGAATAATAAGTTCAAATACATTTCATGGAGGTTAGCTGCAAAAATTATTATTTATTTATCAAACCACGTTATAATTCTAAATATATCTAGAATAGTTTTTTGTATGATAGATATTACATGTTATATCACATTTAAAATGTAATTCACCATAAATTTAGGTTTCAAATTGAGAATTAGTCAAAAATACTTTGAATTCTAGGTGATGGAAATAGCAAACAAGATAATTAATTTAAAAAAATGTTTTTACCCATTGCTTCTTTTCCTGTGCAATGTTTCTTGAAATATTATCGGCATTCTTTTCAGCTTCTCTAGTTTTGTTTATAGACTGCTGCCGCTCTTTTACCCATTCATCTCTTGCTGACGAGTCACGAATCTATCAATAAAACACTTTAATTATTATATTTTTTTAAGAGTTCAAGTTACACTAAAATATAATTAAATTAATATCTCATGGGCATTATTTAATAATGCTTTTAGTTTTGTCCACAACATTATATAAATTATATCTATACATAAATTTGATTTAAAACAAAACATGGCAGTAGTTTAACACTGCATCATTCACAGGAATTCTAAATTCTTTGGACTATTTAAATTGCATAAAATACAAACGTCGTGTTTCACCTTTTAATTTTAATATTCAAAATAAAATAAATTATCACACAATTTTCTTAGTGCAATACTTGAACACATAAAGTTGGAAATATATATATTTTTTTTGCATATGAGTGACAATAATTACTTCTCTTTCCTTCCTTTCTTCTTCTAATTTTCTTCGTTCCTCATCAGCTTTCTTTCTCTCGTCAACAATCCGTTTCTTTTCTTCTTCCTGCAACATAATTAATATTCATTAGGAATTATTTATAGTATTTAGCAACTCACAAATAAAAATTAACCTTCAAATATTGGTACACCATTTTAGTTTACATAAATAAAGTTTAAAAAAAAAGTAAAGAGTCTAAAGATGTAATTTTGTAGATTTTCTTAAAACTTGGAATACTCTCTTGGAATGTCAAAATTTTATTCTCTTGGTGCTCATTATAAAAAAAATCATATTTAAAAAAAAAAAAAATGAAAGGGGTTAAAAATTGGCTCTTTAAACTCTAAAATAATACATCACATCTACCTGTTCTTTAATCCAAAACTTCTCCCTTTCAACAGGATTTATTTCTCTTGTTGGCATAATTCTTTTATAAACACTACCCTAAATAAAAAAGCACATTTTAATTATGAATTAACAACTGAAATAGTATTAATTTTTCCACATGGCTCATTATAGGCACACATTTATAAGCATAGGTTAAGATACTTAAAAGGAAAAGCATGTTGGAAAGTACAAATCCTATGAAAAAAATCCGACAAGATAGAATATTTTTTATTCAAAGGAAGATAAATTTATATACAGTAGAAACTTTATTATCTGTAACTCCGTTAACCGATCGTCTCTAAGTCAACATCAGGGGCTGGGGAGCCCAGTCGGTTAGGCGCCCGGCTAGCATGCAAAAGGTCCCAGGTTCGGGCATCGCCAAAATAACTGCCGACCTATAAACGGCCCGTGCAGCCAAAAATGTCCGACGAATAATACCCCGGGTAGAGGGAGTGCACGTTAAAATACGCTCCAAAGTCCCAACGCTGCATACGATGTCGCCCTTAACTGTTGCGTTGGGTGAAAACTCGGGTGTCGGCTCGTCATTTGACTGTGGTTCTAAAATACGACGCCCGTCGCCAATAGCCCTCGTGTAGCTCTAGTGCGACGATAATTCAAACTAAACTAAGTCAACATAAAAAAAATTCTCCAACAAAGTCATTTTCGGTTGTTCACAAAAGTAAGCAGTTTCAGAAATTTACAGCAATTCGAAAGTGAGGAATCTCCGGTAATACTGAAATTGGAAAACTTCCGTGATTAAAAAATCGGGAATTTCATGCAATTATGATCAGAATTATCAGATGATTTTAAAATTGGGATTCTGCACTGATTCTAAACTCAGGAAACTATTGGGGTTCTTGAAATAGGGAAACTGCAGTGATTTTAAGATATAAAAACTTCAGCAACTAAAAAATTAAAAGCGAATTTCTGGCAATCTTAAATTTCCGGAAAACTCCAGGAATCTTCTAAAATGAGAACCTTTCCGGAATTCCGCTCAGAAATTGAAAATAATGTTTTAGCACACTCTTTTTGCCAGGAATTCTCAGAGATAACTTAATACTCAAATTCAATGTTTACTACTTCAAAACCAGCAGGGATTTTGCATGATGGCAACTTTAAGGATCGCAGACTTCCGGTGCTCCTCTATAACATAAGTTTTATTATTTAATGAAAATTCTCGATTATCCGGAATTTTCGATAATTCGACCTACCTCTGGTCCCAATTGGATAGGATAATCAAGGTTGTATTGTATATTACAATAAAATGCAAAAAAGAGAACAGATATAATATAAATACTTACTACTGGTGTCATATTTTCCACAGGGTCCGATCTATCTTTGAAGTTAAACTTGGACGCTGAAGCTTTTGACACCTTTTCTAATACTAAAGATGGTTCGACATCTTCTTCCATTCTAGCATTTATAGTAACGTGAGAACCCTATAGTAAAAAGCAATGAATTCAGACAAAAAAAAGGTCACCAACATTTTAAACTTATTTTCAACAAAATTGTCTTGGTTAGTTGAAATAAAGAGACAGGATACAATTGAATTGTGATAAAAAAATACTATTCTATATATTAGGATTTCCGAATCATTTACTGCTTACTTTTAAAATTATACACGTGATAACAATTTAATATTATACATCACTCAATAAGGAAATTTGTGAAAGTATATAGAAGACAATCATAAAACAAAAACTTGGTAGAGATTTACTGTATGGTCCCCCTTGGCGAACTTTCCAAAATCGCGCCAAAAGTCCGTATTTTGGCGACTTTAAAAAAAAAACCAAGATTCAAAGAAAAGATCGTATGGGAATATTTCTTATGACCAACGGTCTGATAGGGTTGCCGTAAAACGTCATCGGTGCTAAGTCATAGAATTCGAATCATCAGTCGAAGTCAGACAGGTTGCCAAAAAAAATTGACAAATCCGAAAAGTCACGCCAAAGGGGACCGTACAGTAAATCTGATCCCAAAAACTTTTTTAAACAATATTTGAAAAATACTTATTTTAATTCCTGTACTTTTACGTTTTAAATAAGATTAGATTACCATTAAAACAAGACATTATTTGAAGCATAAAATACCTTGAAAAAATTTGACACATCCAGGATGTGATTGGCACAAGCCCCTTTTCTGTTAATTGGAGCTCCTTCACCTTGCTGCCAAAAAAAATATATAGTAAATTTTAGGTTAATATTTTAAACTATACTGTGTTTGCAAGAAACAGAAGCTTTAAGGCCAAACAGTTTTTAGCAATGACTTTTTAATGATTGATAATTTTCTTCACTGAAGCTCTCCTTTCCCCGCAGGTAGCGAAATGAATCCTCCTTTACTTGCCTGCAAATCAATGTAGTTTTCTCTATTGTTGGGGAAACATGGCAAAAACATTTAAAATTAAATCACCTAGACTGAACTACTTTAAATGTATAGGGTTTTTTTTTCAATAAAGAATGGGACATAATTAGACAAAATTTTGCAATAATATGTCTCCATTTTTCATCATTAAGGAATTACATGTACTGTTCATGAAATGTAACAGAATAGATTTCTGAATATTATAAACAATACTTGCTCATTATAGTTTTAATATTGTTAAAGCTTAATGAATAGCAATAGTAAAAACAAGTTGCAAGTAGAGAACTCTAAAATAGAACACAGCAGACGAAAAGACTGCACATAAAGTGTGAAAAACTTAAACCAAAGAAATCAAAGAAGCGCAAAAATGAAAACTGGAAAGAGTTACGTTATTTTAAATGGGCCAATTGAACATAAAAAAATGTACTCACCCAATTAATAAAAACACATTTAGCAAGGCCTGTATTGGGACAAGTTACTCTGCAAAAAGCATACATGATTTTGCCACTGTTTAGCTCGTCAACTAACTCTTCTAGTCCCCCATCTAAAATAGAATTTCACATAAATTTACTTGCAAGAAATATATAGCCTTAACAGATGTTATGAAATTAGACTTTAGGAAATTATTGTACTCAATAGAGATATATTTACCTCCTGTCCCAACTACATAGAGATCATTGGATTGCTTTTCATATCCAAAAAGGGCCCTAAAACAAATATTTCGATCAAAAACCTTATCAATCTTTTACTTAGGGTAAGGATGAAAGATTATAACATAACAGATTCGAGGGTCTACAACATATCTACAACAATCTTATCTACAACAAATGGAGTTTTTTTTTATGGTTTACGAAATTTTAAGTGGATAAATACTATTAAAGATAAAAATCTAAGAATTCGACACACTATTGTGAAACTAAAAGCGAATTTCATTCTGCTGTATGCATGATTACAGTACAAAATTAATGCAATAACACCGGGTGGTAAAAATTACAATAATTTTTTTAGAAATATAAATAATCAATTTACCAGTCTGTTGGTGTTTTATCGTCGACAACATCTTTCCATGCTTCTAATAAAGCCGTTTTATGCTTTGTTAAATTAACAGTCATGCTGAATTCGTAAAAATTTCTCAATGTAAACAAATTAACGCAGCCTAGGAAAATTAATAAATGTTGTCAAATGACGTCACCATCGAGATTAAATTAAAAGTCCTTATCTTTCTTTGTGACTCGGCCGGAAATATGGTTACAATATTCGGCGAGCACAAATGCGTCTGCAATAACTGTTAATTTGTTTCAAATAAATGCTAACGTCCGAATTAAGGTAAAAAAATATTATGAATCGCCATCACAAAACCTTTACGGATGACTAAATCCAACTGTTTGCGTTACCAAGAACAATAACTTTATCGCTAATTTGGCTACTTTTTCCAATAATTATTTTTGAATTATCCCCAATTAATCAATATTTCAAAATTATTACGATTTATAAAAATTTAAGATTTCTTTTCAGTGCTATTAAAAAACTCTTAGTATTTAGGCTAGTTTTAACAGCAAAAGGTACATTTTGAATCTAAATAATTCGATAAAATTTTTATCGTGAACATCGTATCGTAGTACAAAAAAGATTTTTTTCGAAATAAACTTTTTTTGTTTTAAAATTATAATAAAAATATTTTTAAGATATAACATGTTTTTTCTTACGAGTTTATTTTGTAGATCGATTATTTGGCGTGATTCGGAACTGTCAAATCATAACATTATGGCAACCTTTAAATGCGACGGCCAAAGATTTTCTCCTAAACCGTAAAGGCTCAATCCAGAAAAACATTGATGCTGCTGAACGTCAACAATACGGTACGCTTTAAAGATTATTAAATAATCACCTTAAAATTAACTTATATAAATTATTCCTGGTATTACATAATCAAAATACATGTTTGTAGCTTCATGACCGCTTAAGCTTTATAAGATGACAATTTTGAAGCGAAATATTTACCTTTACACTTAATGGATAGCTGCAATGATTATTATTATATATTCGTAGAAATGAAAAATAAAATCGTGACAATATAGAATAAAAAATAAATATATAAACCTGTTTCTTTTTATCTTGTTAATTTACCAGGAATTGATAGATAAATTGTTTAGATTTATTTATTTTTACTTCTGCGTAGGTGCGTGAAAACTGTTAGTTTCGGAATCGAAGATTGTAAACAATGGCATGTTCTTCGGTTTATATGTTTTATTGCTAGAATTTTTTGTTTGACATTACATTTTGAAACAGAAATATGTTTAAATTCAACATTTGGGAAAGCTTTTTTTTATTAAATTGGTATTTATTCATATAATAATTACTTATTTTTTATATAAACGAATTGTATATATGCACTCTCGGACCTTTGACCACAAACATTCATCTTCAATATTTTTAAAGAAACTTTTTTATATTTGTCAATGATATTAATAAAATGATATGTTTACAATCTTAATTATAGTATTTTTAACATTATTTAATTATAGGATTCTTTTTCTACTTTAAATTAATTTATATACTTCTGTGTTTTCTTTTGTAAGTTCTTGTTTGACTTTGACTAAAGTGGATTATAAATAATCTTTTTTATTATTTTTCTTTTAGGTCTGTCATGTAATCTTAACAAAAATATACAAAATATTTACCTTTAACGCTTAATATGATATAATCTACACATCAAGATATTGGTCATAGATTGCTTTATATCACTGTTCTGAACAATCAAGTATGTATGACTATTTTTGTTTATTACGGAAATTTCTCGTAAACGGAGCATGCACTGAGCCTGATCTACCATAAGTCCCTAGCCTAGATACCCTAAATTATATTATGCTAAACGCTGTAAATTCCAAAAATTCAGTAAATTTTCAAATTTTCTGAAACTTTAATTTGTTTTTAGCTTGACTTTGGACTCGGACATTAACCTTGTGGCGGTTACCACACGCGTAACCTCAATATATCATCCTCACGCTAGAGGGCGCAGATTTATCTCTGCGTTCGTACCACTATTCTAAATAACAACGATAGCAGTAGTATAAAAGCCTAGGTAACTCATCTCCACCTTGAGGATCCTTTTGGTAGACTGGGTTACTGAGGCTGCTAAAACCTAATGTGATTGGTTTAATCAATGTTATAAGAAAGCCAATAAAATTGTAGTAAGAAATATCATACATCGGCAACTAACACCATCATTACGGGCAATCATACACAAACGCAAAGACTTACCCCCGCAAAGACACTACCCCTTGCGTAGCTCTAGTGTGATGTTTTTTCAACCAAACTACAAGTGGAGTATTGATAACAGAAGAGGAATCAGTGAGTTTGCTCGGGGGAGGATTATTGAATATGGTTATTTGTATAAACACATCAAACCATTAATATGTCCTGCATAGGTTCTTGTGCAACCCCCTGTGTTCATTTCCCAAGATAGTTTGGACCTCATTCTATTGTTATACGTAAGGGATGAAAGGCTGAGTGGACCCTGCCCAATCTGGGATTTTAACAAATTGTTAAGAAATTTGTTTTTAAGTTTCTCATGCCATTGTTGATGTGGCAAAAGTGATTAAGACAACTTAAAATTACATTCCAATGCTAATTCAATGGGGCATTCAATACAGACAGTAGACAGATGTATGTTGGGGTATACAGACAGACAAAAATTATGAAAAATGGGTATCCAAGGTACCTTTCTAATAAAAAAGAGTTATTAAGAACCAATTTTGGATTCGGAGTACAGACAGACATCATCAGCATGTCAATACCTACTTTTTCATTTTCTTAATTCTTTCGAATTAAAAAAAAAAGTTGGCTAAAAAGTATTCAAAGTAGGTATAAGTATTTAAAAATTAATATAAGTATTAATTTTTTTTTTTTTATCAAAGTAGGTATAAGTATTATTTCAAGTTTGGTACAGTAACACTGTGTTGCTAGTAACCATAGTTTTTAATAACAGATTTTTTAAGGCACTGATATATTGTTTCCTATCTGTTTTAAGAGTGCTTAAGTATATACCACGCTAAAAGTCTAAAATGAACAAAAATTTAACATTTACCGGATAAATGTTTGATTATTTATAACAATATTGTTGATTGGAGGCATACCCATAAAACGTTCGCCCCTGGAAGGGAAGAGCGTAGGCTGAGTAACCCATTTGTCTATACACTTAATATGGCAAACATGTGAATGGTTTGTTTACTCGACTTAGAAAGCAACGAAAGTTAATGATTATATGGGAGAGTATCATGCTAATTTTGCATGCCACCCCCCTATATATAAAACAATAGTGTAGTAGGCAGGTGAGCTACTATCTGTCGCTCTTCCGTATTCCACTGGTTCATTGGAGCAACTTAGGTCTTTGAGGGTAACTTTAGAGAGTAAATATTAAACTTCACTTTTAACTCTTTATATTTGACCTACTTTTTACCTATAAACCAAGGTGGCGGTCTATCATTGAGCACAAAATCGTAAAAAATTCCAAATAAGTAAATTTAGGGAGAAGTTATAATAGAGGAAATCGTGTACCAAACTTGTTTCATTTGCTGGTACTATAACCCTTTGTTATATCATGATTCCTGGGATGATTTAAAGATGATTGGTGAACTAGAGAAATAAATAACACTTCAGAATTCCCCTTAAAAACTGGGTTTCTTTCCAAATTTTGTCATTTTTGTGTGCTAAGAATTAAATTTTAATAGTTCTATATAGTGGTAATTTTATTTCATCCATTCTATTGTTTCCTTTCTATTCTTAAACATAAGACAAAAATATTATCTAACAATAAGTGGGAATAAAAAATGTTAGGGATATTAACATGGCAACCATCCTTTTTGTAGCTTTTGGCTGCATGTTAATTAGGAATATGGCTGAAGGCCAAGGTGACTATAGCAACACTGGTGTAAAAAGTATGAATTATAGATTTTTTTTAAATTCTGAATATTACTTCTTTTTATATGATACTTTTGTCTAGAACTGGAATTTTAATAAAACTGTTTCTATTTTATGTGTCCCATAACCTATGTTTATCTGATGTTTTATGTATCACTTGCCACTTCAAATAATTTTATCTATTGAATATTACATGAAGTGCGAATTTCGCGAGTTTGAGGCGGGAAATGAAAACTTTTGTTTTCATTTCTAAGTTATGCATAATGCTAAGAATGAGTCAATTACTAGGCCAACATCAACGATTAAAATTCGACAAGGATACATTTTCTAAGTAACACTGAATCATTAAATAAACTACCTTTTAAATTAACTTGGGAAAAGTACACATTCGGTGCTTAAGATATACTTCTATATACTATAGCTATTCTTCTCCTTTTCAAAGCCAGGGAACTGTTAATCTGTATTTGGAAATGTATGGAATAGTATTTATAAATCTTCAAACGTTGTAGATATTTGACTGCAAAGTATTGGAATTAGCCTTGAGCAATTTATTTTTAAGATCCTGGTTTCAATTTAAATTAAGTCATCATATTTTAAGATTAACGTCTGATTTAAAAAAAAAAAACAATTTTACGTTGATGATTAGATTGCACACAAGGATATAAATTCACCTTGCAATTCCTTTAGGGAACAATTTAAGCGTGTTTATGATTAATCTTGATTGTCTTATAATCAGCTTATTTGATTGAAGATCCTGTTGCTTATTCCTCCAATAATACTGTCAAATGGTACTTTGTTTATTTCTTGTGCTATAAGAAACTAAATTTTAAAAGCAATCCTTTTAAAGCACCTTAAGTTCATTACTAGATGATAAAACACTTTGGAAGATTCGTTACCAAAATGCAAATTGACGATAGTATTTGAACTTGGAGCTACTCAAATATGTAAACTTTTATTCTGTAAAGTAATTTTTGAACTATCTGAAAAAGTCGTAACAAATCATCACCTGACTATTATGAAGCGTAAGTTTATTATATAATTTTCAATTTTGTCACATCTCTGTCCGTTACATAATATAGTTCATAATACGTATTCATCAAAATGTCAAGTGGATTTTTTTTTTGTGTACATCGAATTGAGAGATTTTGAGTGCTCTTACATATGCATAATGTTCTTTGCTAGTTGAATGCTAGTTTAAATGGTGTGTTCAAAGACATTTACTTAAAATTCAATTTAAATGAATTAATTAATAACAAAATAATTTTAAAATTTAAGTCTTCCTATTATTTTTGTTGTTTTTATTTTAAATCCTTCAATATTTACTCCATTAGGTATAATGCGAAACTGATGGATTTGAATTCATACGCCATTAAACAACAAAAACAATCTGACAATCCTCTAAACACTCTAAACTATTTTTACCATTGTAGCTTATAGTAAGTACGCAATAACCAATTTTGATAAAATGTCGTTAAGTTATTTTCGGACCAACATAACATAATTCTGTGTCGGAAGTTATTATTACACTTTGACGTTGCTATTGCTACCCCACCTTTCCTCAGTGTTTGTTTCCCTGTGACGTATGTATTACAGTAGCAAAACTACTTCTACAGATGTGGCTCACAGTATCTAAAATCCATTCGAATACCTTTATTTATATGGCTTTTTAAGATTACGCAATTTCTAAGCTGGAATACGTTTAGGAATTTACGAATGATAGTTTATGTTCTTGGAAATTGTGTTTTGATCGGTAATATATAAATAAAAAAAAACTTTTCAGTATAAAAAAAAGATTAATCCTGTACAAGGATGGGTAAAAATCATTTTTCCAACCCCTGTACTTCATCAGGGGTTGGAAATCTCTGTGGAATCTCTTGGAATCTCTGTGACTTACGCGTTAAAGTAGCATATCGGATAGGACGCTCAGCATCTAAAAAAAGGTTCTTCGGTTATATAACTTTTGACGTTGCGTTGCGTAATTGTTATGTTTTAATGTATGTCTGGGTATTTGTGAGCAATAATAGGATTCACGTACTTGGAAATGTACTTGGATACACGTACTTGGATCAGAACATATTTCCCAATGATTGAATCCTTTCAGATTGTAAAATCTATGATGAACATTTGATTTGAGTGAGTTAGAATCAAAAATATTATTCTTTAATGAATTCATTTGGACATCTGAGAAACTTCACGTGGACAGGATATCTTCAGATTGGGAATGACATAATTTGAATCTTTAAAGAAACTTGTCAAAACTAGTTTCAAGTTCTGTATCTTAGTGTCATTTGGTATTAAGTAGCTGAGCAATGACTAAAATGTTGAAGTAGGTATTATAATTGGTTTTGTTTTCTACACTTTATCTTTCGTCGGAAATTGAAAATGCTGGTTTACTTCTATTTACAAACTGATATATAAATTGACCTAGATTTTTTTTTACGCTTAGAATATTAGATCTGTTATTGACTGACATTTTCGGTATACAAATCCGAAAAACTGTGTTCTTCTATTTTATGGCTTTTTTTAGAACCTTCCGAAATTCCATCGGTACTATGTTTAAAACTTTTTTCTTATTCGGGTTCATAAGTTCCTGAGAACATTCACGAGAGTCGTCCATGCTAAATTTTATTTAACTTATGTGATACACAACTGGAAAGAGGAATATTATTGATCCATTGGGCATCCGAAATCTGATAAGAAAAGGGATAAGAATTTAACAAGAGATTAAAGTTATGCCTTATACAAATATGCATCTTGGACATAATTTGTGTGAGTTAAACTATACTTGTGCAATAGAAGTATTTACTACCTCTTTAAGAATAAATTGTTTTTTTTAATGAAAAATTGATAACTAGTTTAAAACTCAAAACTGAAAACGTCTTCTACTCTTGAAACAAATGATCTATTCTCAAAACTATTTTTAAAAATGTAATTAGGATATGAAAACAGCCGAGCTAAATACTTTAAAGTCAGGATGACTGTGACGTAACCTTAATCGTAACATAAGCCGGAGGAATTTTCGTTTTTCGAAGATCGAAACCAGGAATTCTTAGTTTCATTTGAAAAGTTAAACAAAAGTGCAAAGCTTTTATGCAACTTTCGAAATTTCTTAATTAATTTAAATATTCATAAGATGTGTGTTTAACTTTTCCCAGTAGAACAGACAACCAAATTTCTTTGTCTTTATACTAGTTGCAAACGTATATCACGTCTTGAATCTGTTGTCGTGCGTCTTCCTCAAATTATTGTTCAGAACAATGTGTTTGTTAGAATAAAATTATTTCGAACAACGTCGTGCGTTGTTTGCACGAAATCGCTACTTTTATTGCCGCTGTGTCCTTGAAATAAATTATTTCGGGT